>PVJH01000621.1:0-283418 GCA_004026705.1 Nesogale talazaci
TCCCCCCCACTCCCCCCCCCCCCTCCAGCCAGCGACACCTCCTCGCCCTCGCTGCCGCCCCGTACCACATCAAACAGTCTCCGCTCGCCGGCCTCGGCCAGGGGAGCTCTCCCCACACTGATTTCAGGTATCTCGCATGGGGTGGGGGGGGACCCAGCACGGGCCACCACCTGCTCCCCAAAGAACGTGCAAACCCATGTCAGTTTCTTTCACTCTCTCCTCCTGCCAGCTTGCTCCCTCGCCGGTGTGGCTTCCAGCAAGATTCTCAGTCCATTTCCTCCTGCTGCTGGTCACTCTCCTCCTTCAATATCCCCGATCCCCCCTCTGGCTGCAGTGGCAGGGAAAAGGGGGGAGGGGGAAGAAGGAAAAGAAAAGCGGGTGGAAAAAAAGGGGGGGGGGCGCCAACCAGGAATTCGCCAGCTTGGAATCCATCAGTCTCAGCGCTAGGGCTTGTGGGACCCCCAAAACATCTGCCAAAGAAATCACCTTCTTCTCAGTGCCCACACTCCCTTCTTTGGGAGCCCAAAAAAAGTGGGGTGAGGGCTGAAAGCACCCCATCCACCCCCGCGAGGGGGGGCGGGGTGGATTTTTCTCCTCTCTCTCTTCTCTGTTGACCAAGACACATAAAAACAAAAGCAGAAACCCCCACCCTGACCAAGGTGGTGGTGGGCTAGGGCGAGATTCCTTCAGTTCTCTCCAAAGCTCACAGCTTGGCTCTGTACTGGGGTGCAGACCAGTCCGGAAGCTCCTTGGGGGGAGGTGGGAAGGGGGGGAGGGGGTTCCTCTTCAAGCAAAGGGGAGGAAACTCGCAGTCGCTTATTTATTTATTTATTTTTCCGCCATCAACAACATCAAGAACAACAATAAAAGGTCGCCCCTGTCTACCCTCCGCCTCCTCCACGTCCCACCAGCTGGGCTGAGGCATCCTGGGCCCCAGAGGTGGGGGATGGGAGCGCGGATCCAGAATCAAAAAAAAAAAAAAAAAAGTAAAAAAGTAAAACATGAGAAAACCACCTCCGCGCGCTCCCAGTCGACCAGGGGTTCGGCTGAAGCCAGCCCCTCCCCCCTTCTTCGCTCTCTTAAAAAAAAATTTTTTTTTTCTTCGTTTTCTTCCTTTTCCTTGTTTGCTCCCTTTCCTCTTTCATCCAACTCTTCATCTTTTCGTTTCGGGTGTTGGCCCCGCGGCGGGCCGTCTTCCGCTGCGGCCGGCCGCCCTCAGTAGGTGAAGACCAGGTTGGAGATGCTGGACTCGAGCCAGTCTCCCGAGATCATCTCGCTCACCTCGGGCGTGCAGTAGTCCGGGAACTCGAAGTGCGAGCCGGAGCCGGGCTCGAAGTTGAAGTCCAGGTCCCGGTCCAGCGCCGACGACGAGCTGAAGCTGCCCAGGGACATGCTCTCAAAGTTTGAGCTGGGGTTCAGGTCGAGCAGGTCGTCTTCGAACTCGTCGTCGGAGGACGAGGAGCCCGACGAGGACGACGACGAGGACGACGAGTGCGACGACGACGAGGCCGAGGACGACGCGTGCGAGGGCGCGCTGGACGGGGCGGGCGAGGCGGCGCGCAGGCTGGCGTAGCTGCGGTGGTCGGCGGGCGAGCGGCCGGCGGCCGGCGACGAGGCGGCGCTGCTGGGGCCGCTCAGGCTCGGCCCGTCGGGCGAGCAGCCCGCGCCCCCCTCCTCGTACAGGCCCAGCGGGTCGCTGGGGTCGCCGCCGGCGCCGACGGGCGGCGAGGAGGACGCGCCCAGGCCGCCGAACAGGTAGACGCGCTTCACCTTCTTCTCGGCCAGGTGCTTGCCGGGCGCGGCCAGGGCGGCGGCGGCCGAGGCGCTGGCGGCCTGCGCGCCGGGAGTCCGCGCCTTGTACAGCGAGTGGTGGTCGGCGGCGGCGGCGGCGGCGGCGCCCAGGGGCAGCAGGGCGGTGGTGCCCGCCGGGTCGGCCGCGAAGGCGGCGGAGGCGGCGGCCGCGGCTTTGCCGCCGCCGCCGCCGCCGCCGGTGAGGATCAGCTTGGCGTGCGGTTTGCTGACTCCGCCGCCCGCGCCGCCCGCCACTTTGGAGCCGCAGCTCTTTTTCAGCGCCGGTTTGGAGTTGGCGCCGCCGCCGCCGCTCGCGCCGCCGCCTCCGCCCCCCGCGTTGCTGCTCCCGCTGCCGCCGCCGCCGCCCCCGTGGCCGCCCCCGGCGCCGCCACCGACCTTGTCGCCCTTCTCCCCGGGCTTGGAGGCGGCGGCGGCCGAGGCGCTGGCGTTGGCGTTGCCCGATTTCACCTTCTTCCTGGGCCGGTACTTGTAGTCGGGGTAGTCGGCCATGTGCTTGAGGCGCAGCCGCTCCGCCTCCCGAATGAAAGGGATCTTGTCGCTGTCTTTGAGCAGCTTCCAGCGTTTGCCCAGCCGCTTGGAGATCTCGGCGTTGTGCATGTCCGGCGACTGCTCCATGATCTTGCGCCGCTCGATCTGCGACCACACCATGAAGGCGTTCATGGGCCGCTTGATGTGCCCGCTCGGCGTCTTGCACCAGCTCGGGTCGTCGGCCTTGCCGCCCGTGGAGGCGGTGGAGCCGGGCGTGGGGGAGGAGGCGATGCCCAGCTCGAGGCCGGCGCCCGAGTCCGAGCTCTCGCCGGCCAGCAGCGCTTCCGTGTTCTCCGCGTTGTTGGTTTGCTGCACCATGGTCCCGGCTCGGCGTGCGCCCACGCGCGCTCACACCCTCGCGGCGGCCGCGGCGCGGTCGCCGGGCCTTCCCGGCTCCCCGGGCCAAGCGAGAGCCGAGCGGGAGGACGCGGGGGGCGGCCGGGCGGGCGGGCCGCTCAACTCCCGGCCGATGAAAGTCCTCCCAAGATGCGGGGCAGGAGTCCGCCTCCTTTGCCGAGGAGTTGTAGTTCCCAGGCTGGAGCGGCTCGCCCTCCCCGGCTCGTGCTCGCTCGCTCGCTCGCTCGCTCACCGCGCGGCAGTTGGCTCGGTCCCTCGCCCGAGTCTGGAGCCCGGGCTAAAGTGGAGAGGAGTTTCTTGAATGCTGGCTGCTGGAGCTTCCAGGGTAAGTTTCTCGCCGCCTCCCAGGTAAGTCTTTTTCTTCTTCTTCCCTTGCTCTCTCCTGTCTCTTCCCGAAGCGGTAGATTGCAGTTCACGAGAGCTCTCCGGAGCTCAGGAGAGCGACATAGTCTCTATCACTTAATCCCTTTCCTACAATGCAAAGCAGAAAAGACTCTGGCTCCGGGACTCTCTGTGGGCGGAATCGCGGCACTGAGGAGTTTGTGCAATTATTTTGTTGCAAGGTATCAAGCCAAAAAGCCTTCATGCAACAGACTGGCATGAATAAATGTATGTTTCCCTCTTCCCTTCTTGCAGAAGGGAGCCAGTAATGGCAGAGTTCCTCCTCTGCAGACTCCTAAGGAGCGTGCAAGAACTAGAGACCCGGGAGCGAAACAGGCCTCTTTCCCTCACACAGTTTCTCTTGCTGCAGCTTAGAGCAGACCCCAATTCCGCCTCGCGCCTCTTTATCCTTTCACAGTCTTGGCCGCAGCCAATCAGCCGCTGTAACCAACGCTCCCTCGTGCCAAGCCCCTCCCCCAGGCTTCCCATTGGCTTGGAACCCGATGCAATAATAATCTCCGCGTGCAATGAGAAGCTCCAAATCTGACCTCATTCCAATTTACAGAGCAAACTTTTTAAAAGGGCTAGAAAGTACAGCTGAGATTTCTGCTGCCTCTTTTTTCCTTTTGCTGTGTGTGTGTATGTGTGTGTGTGTGTGTGTGTGTGACTGGTGTGTGAAGAGGATGTTAATGCATGAAATTATTAAGGGGGAAAGACGGAAATGTATTCTAACCATTATGTTAGATAACAAGGGGCTTGGAGGGGGGAGGGTGAAATACTGTAAATGGAGGCTTTCTGCTTAAAAGCCAAGTGATTATTTTTATTAGTTCTTTTCAGCCTTGGCATAAAGAATCAGCCTTTAGTGCAAAATCTGTGCCTCAGCTCCTTCAAAAAGCCAAGGATGTGAAGGGGCGTGTGTCTGTGTGTGTGAAAGCTACAACAATAAATCAATGGACATTGCAAACCATTAAGAAAGTGGTACCTAGACACCTGCCATCATAATTAATTTTAACAACTCTAGATACAGCATTGATGTTGATGGCATTTTCTAAACCTCAGAGCAATTTTTCAGTGTGCTATTTGTGAAAAGGAAGGAAAAAATGACTTAAGAAATAATTGCTTGCTCTCCTAACCAAACAAGGGTTAACTATGGTTATTTAATGGTTTAAACTCCTCTCTGAATCCTGAATAGCCAAACACCGGAGATCTCTATTGGAACACATTAGGCTCAGTGGGAGAATTTCCATAGAGGTCTGTAGAGAATTTGAATGGAGAGTAAAGGATGGAACTAGGCTGTATTTTCTAAATGTTTGTTTTCTGCACATTTTCAAAACGAAAGCTTGTTTTCCTCTCACTGTTATCTCACCCCCCCCCCTCCACCTCATCCCCATCCTGCCCCTCCTTTCTTTCAGATGACTCAAATGGGAAAGGAGAATGCCAAGATAAGCTGTAGACAGAAACAGGAGAGATGGGTGTCTCTGGGTTCCCTCTGGTTGGCTTTGTAACTAGTTGGAGGGGGCTGGGGGTGTGAAACCTGGTCAGGTCTCAGTGTTCTGCATGTGTGAAATGGGAATAGTAGAAGAGCTACTTTGAATAGGATCATTATGAGCATGCCTTGATAGCATTGTAAGCCCCAATTAATGCTAGGCTTTCTTCCTTGATAACACAAATGCCCCAGACATTCCTCCAGTTGTTTGAGAGAGGAAAACTGAGAATGGTCACTAATGGGAAGAAGTAATCCCAGATCATACTTAAGAAGCCATCAGAGAACACTCCTGACAGGCGGTGTGATTATGCACTGGGCTACCAACAGAAAAGGGAGCAGTTCCCAAGCACCCCAGGCTCTGCTGGAGAAAAAGGGGACCCTCTTCTGGGGTGTGAGGAGTTACATACACACTCCCCCACAAGTGCCCACCAGGGATACATCTTCCCCTGCCCCGTAGAGTCACTATGGGTTAAAATCAACTCGATGGCAGTAAGAAATTACTTCTGTCCCAAGGCCCGATCACTAGAATTTCAGTGAATATTGGCTTTCCTGAACACTCAAGTTGTAAACCGTTTTCACTGTCTTTAACCCCTGTCAAGTACGAAGTTAGAGTGAAGTCGATGTAATTCAGATTAAACTAGTGTTTGGTAACCAATTTCTATTTATCTTGTCAAATTTTAAAAGCGTGGAAAAGGCCCAGATTTAGAATTTTACTGGGAAGAGCACCTTTTGTGGATACCTGACTAGATCTCTGAGGATCACCTACAGCAAGCCTTTTTTAAATTTTTTTTTGGGGGGGCAGGGCAGAATGGGGGCATACATGCACATAATTTTCTACCACTACCTACCTAAGTTATATTTGTTAGAAGGAAAAACAATATTTCAAAAACACCAAGTCTCCCAATACTTCTGGCACCTCTTTACAAAACAAAGCTGGGGATGTTTTTATGCATTTACTTTTCTCAGGTATGTAGACACCACCCTCTCCCCGAAATGCTATACGTCCAACCTAAAAAATCTTCTGAGAAATCTATAAAAGAATAAATTTCACTAGAACCAAAGGGGTATAAATGTTATATTTGTTTTGTGAATTTTTACCAGCGAATGATTCAGAGGTGTAGCTACAGTGAGATAATTCAGAGTATCAATATAATTGATTATAATGTTAAAATCATCTATGCTTCCACTTTTGAACATGATGGGGCCAAAGTGAAAGTTACTCAAAGCTGTCACAGTAATGTATGTCTATGCTTAAAAGCATACGGAATTTTAAAATCTATACTAAACACATAGCCACTGTGGCAATCCTCAAGCCTGCTGATGGGGCAGGGATTATGTGCTTGACTGGGGTTCAAACCCACCACTGCTCCTCAAGAGAAAGACATGACAGGGGGCTTTCATCAAAATATTATCTCCATGGAAACGTGAGGGGACCTTCTGCTCTGTCCTGTGTGGTCACTATGAGTCAGAACTTACTGATGGCAATGGGGTTTATGGTGTCATTGTATGATTTCACCATTTTCTGTACTTGAACAGTTTTTAAGGCATATTATTAAATGTCCCCAAAGAGAGAAAAAAATGGAAATAAATGCCAGTGATGTGCCACTGGTTATAAGATAGTCCCCAGAGTTTTTTAAAAGGAAAAAAATAATCCTTCTTAGAATTGATTAAATTAGATTCTTGTAAATTCCATCGACTTTATAAGATGGTTATAATACATATGAATGCATAGACTCCTGGGGAGTATTCTGTCTTACCTCTTAAAACAGCAGAAAGCCTATGAAAACCGGCCTTTCATTAAAGAGATACCTGTCATACATACTGAGAAGTATGTGCATGCTGGAATGCATTGAGCCTCTCCGCATCAAATTATGAGAAAATATTTCTGTGTTCTCATTACTGAACGGTGTATGCTTTCTAACCAATTTTCCATTACTGACATTTTCCCTCCAAATATAAGTTTTTTGGTGTCCCCTAGAAAACCAGTACTCAGTGTTCCCTCTGCTGGCATTACAGTACATGAAGTATTTCTTAATGCTACTCTTTAAGCCTTATTAACAGGCAGCCAAGATAATTTTTTGGTGCACACACACAGTCCTGTTTTAGAATAAACTTATTGTCTTTATTTGCAGTGATTTAAACATTTCAAATGTCAGGCTCAGGTAAATACTCTCATCTCATTTATTTTATCCCATTCAATACCAGGACTCCACTTGAGATACAAGTAGACTAATAGTGTATTTCTGTCTTCTGCTTTCTCACACCTGCACGAAACAAAAGCTCATGCTCATAAAATGGGATGAGGTGTAAATGGAAACAAAATTCTATCCTGCTGCTTAGTTTATTCCTATAGCATATAAGGTTAGGGAAATCTTGATGGGAATTAGTTTAACAAATATTCCGGATTTACACTGATTTTAAAGCTTTTTAAAGCCAGGCCTTCGTTCTAGCAATGGATTCGAGCTGCTGGCCTTCTCTGACCAAAGACTCATTTCAAATGCTATTTCAAGAGTTCTTTGAACTTGAACGTCCAGGTAATGCGTATTTGATTGCATTGGCCTTTTCAAGGGAAGGGGGTCCCAGACTTCCACTTCCGCACTTTACTGGAAAGACTTTCTCTTTCAGCGCTGATCTTGACTCCCAGTTCAGTAAACAACATACAGGGCATCCTGTGGGGTTGATGAGTTGCACTGGAATGGAACTTACTATTCAGCTGTGTTTGAAAAAGAATATATAAAAGTAATGGCTATTTGAAGATTTTTCAAAGCAATTCTGGGCAAAATTAATCATGATTTCTTTTTGCTCATAGGGAAACAACAGAAACAAAAAAATCCAGTTGTTAGTAACTCACATACCCACACATTTTCATCTCTATACCCTCATCCACTCACAACTAAGGGGAGGGGGGACAAGCACTAGGTGGCTATCTATGCCAGCTCATTAGGCTTTTCCTCTCAGTTTTCTCCAGGGAACAAGTAGCGGGGGACTGTGTGTTTGGGCCACGCAAGATCTGAAGCGTGAACAAGGACTTCTACTCCATTTCTCAAGGCAGAATCAAGGCACACCCTCCTTGGAGCCTCAGTTGGCTGTGCAGTCGGCTGGCTCGCTGGCTGGGACGCAGCTGCCGCCAGGTGGCAGCGCTGAGCCTCCCTGCTACCACGAGAAGATGTGGGAAAACGTGGAGATGGTCAGAATTCTTTCTTCTCTCCCACCTTGCTCAAGCCTTTATTACCCCATCCCTAACCCTCCTCTATTTAGCCGTTTAAAAGATCGCCAAGTACTAAGGTGAGTTCTGGTTATTTTTTCATAAATCCAAGTTTATGGTTTATAACCCGAAAGTATTTCTCAGAAGCTCCCAGACGCAGGGAAGGCCAGGGTTAGTTCCCTATATGGATTCCATATAACTCGGGAGATCATCAGTTACTGTGCCCAGAGTCATGTTGCTGGAGCAGGACCAAGTTCGAGTGCAGTTTCTCCACCAGCTGCAGAGAAACGGTGCTCACTTCTTAAGAGAAGAGGATAGGTCACCCCTTCTAAAATAAATAAATAAATAAATAAATAAACAATCAAAGGTGGTTTCCCTGGGCCCGAACCGCGCTGCGCCGGCACTGCTGCTGCCCGAAGCTCCACGAGGAGGAAGCGTGCGCCCCCAGGTTCCGCCGCGGCGGCCCGGCCGCACTTTTCGATTACAGTTACAGGGAGGAAATAAATTGGAATCGACTCAGACTGTGCTTTCTGGAGAAAAAGGCTTTCCTACTGTAAACATGTTTCAGGCGATCCTGTCAGCAGCATTTTAACACCCGTCTTCCGTGTAGGTTTTACGACCGGGGAAGAGCTGGAGACACGCGCGCTCGCGCGCACGCGCGCGCCCAGTGCGGCCGCCCCCGCCCCTGGCGAGCTCCCAGGCGCCCTTTGAAGTCGCCACTGGCCGCGGCAAGCTTGGGCGGGCGGAGCGGGCAGCGCCTTTTCCCGGGCTCCTCCAGGCCCCACCCCCACCCCGCTCCCGGGAAGCCAGCGCGGCGCGCGGTGCCCAACTCCATCACTGACCGGAACTGGCGGCCCCCCTTTCTCACCCGGGCCGCCGGAACGCTCCGTGTGAGCCTGGCTTGGGCCAAGCGGTCAGGCCCGAGCCTTTGAGACCACGCTCCGGGACATCTCCCAACATTCATTCGGGCGCCGGCTGGCCGCCCCCTCCCCAGCCCCCTGCAAGCCGAGCCAGCGTTCTGGGCGGAGAGCTCGCAGCTGCCTGCTCTCCTCAGAGCGCTGGCTGCGCGCGCACGCGGCGGACAAAGGCAGGCGAGCCACCGAGCCGGGGGGAGAGGGGGGACAATCGGGTGCCCCGGAGACCTCGGAGGGTGGGGCGTTCCGTGGCGCCCTCTTAAGACCCTCGCCGGTGGGGGGAGGGAAAATCGCTGACCCCGCGAGGGGGACGGGGCGCCCCAGGGTGCCAGGCGCCCTTGCCGAGAGGTGCTTAGGATACGCCCCTTCATTGGGCCTCCAGCACCTGTAGGAGACGATTTCTGGTCTGCGGGGGGTGGGGTGGGGCGCGAAGGAGCGTAAGGCAAGCTGCACCGCCGGGCGCTGCGGAAGGTCTCCCCTTTCTTTGACCCCCCCCCCCCCCTCGGATCCTCATGTCGCGCCGCCTGCCTATCGCGGCAGCCAGGGCCCAGCGCAGTCGCCCCACGGGGGGAGGTCTCCGTCCTGAGACGCCCCCAGTCGCCCCAAGGATTCCAGCCCGCAGTGCGGATGGAAACGCGCCCCGAAGATTCCCCACCCCCTAGCCCAACTGCCGAATAGGAGCATTTACAGGGGGAGCCACTTCCTTGGGGACAGCAGCTGATTTTGTCACTTAGGGCAAAGCTCTCCAACCAGGTCTAGCCCGAGCTGAGGTTAACAAGCCTGTAGCCTCGGCATCGGAGGGGGTGCGCGGGAAAGCTAGGGCGAGCGAGCCTGACAAAGAGGCAGGGAACCCCCGAGGTGCCGAGACAAGCGACGCAAACCGGCAGCAGAGAGGGAACGCGAGGGCTGGAAGAAAGAGGTGGGAGAGGGGCCCGCAGGGACCGTACGAGCGGCTGGCCAAGACCCGCTGCTGGGAGGAGGGGAGCGGCGGGCGCGTGGCGGGCAGCGCACTGGAGGCGCGGGCTCGGCCAAGCACGTGACCAATTTTTTCCGAGTCCTCCCAGCCCTGGCTCCCGCTGCAGCCCAGCTTCACAGGGCGTCGGAGACCGCCAAGGAGGCCCCCAGCTTCAGGGAGGGAGGGAGGGTGGGGCCGGGCCCAAAGAACCCAGTGCACCCGGGCTGTGCCTGCCACGCTGCACACCTGGCACCCGGGACTCGCCATCTGCTCGGTGCTCGCTGTCTAGGGCCAGGAGTGAGATAAGGGGGGTGGGGAAGCGGAGGGCGGGGCGCATGGCTTCCCACCAACTGCCACAAAGAACGCAGTCAGTCAACGTTTATGGTGCCCCTACTGTGTGCCCAGCGAGGTCTTGGTCCCTCCAGCTGCCGAGCTCGGGAACTACACCATCTGTTCTGTTATCCCACCAGCCAGAAAAGAATCCTGTGTATAGTGTTGTAAATTTACTTTGAAATTTGAACAGTGATGCATAAGCTGAGGGTGAAAGAGACCGGTGGGGGATGGGGGAGGAGAGGCCAAGGGCGGGGTAGCGTGGAGGGAGGTGAGGGGCCCTGGGGGAGGAGTGTTTGGTCTGGCAGTGTCACATGTAGGCTTTGAGATTTTTCCAGAGCATCCAATCAATCAAGCCCACAGCCAAGGAAAAGAAAAATTAAAAAATCGGTGTGACCTGAAACAATAACTGGAAAAATTAAGGAGTGGAAACTGGCTGGAAGCCGATCTCCCTTTGGGGAAACAAAGGCAGCGCACACATTGAACAGCAACCGAATGTCTTGCCCCACCAACCTCAGAGATGCCTAATGATCACAGCCAATTTGGATGTGTGTGACTGTCTTTCACCCCCAAACCAACCAACCCTGCCATCCTCAAATCAATTCCTACCCTTAGTGACAGGGGTACCACCCCCTTCTGGTTCCTGAAGCTGTAAATATTTACTGGAGCAGATCCCAAGTAGAGAATGGGATCCCAACTTAAACTGTGAACACCTGCTTTGCAGGAGGTGAGGGATCCCCATGGAAACCCAAAATCCATTTGCAGGGTCCACACTTGGAGTAGGTATCTGGTGTATCCCCTCTGAGCATAGTCAAGGGCTCTGAGTTGACTCGTCATCAGAGAGAGCATTATAAAGTCGATTATTGCAGATGTAGGTTAATATGTAATATCTTATCATTTGATCCCTCTTTAGACCCATTTTAAAGCTGTTTCCGTTTTATTTTTTTAAGTGAAGGGAAAATACACATGTCCCAAACCTCTGGAGAGTCCCCTTGGACCTTAGACCAGGGGTGTGACTAGCCTTGCCATCATACAAAATGTCTCCTGAAGCAGATTGCTGCCTCTTCTTTCTCCCAAAGACACATTGGTGGATTCAAACTGCTGACCTTGTGATTAGCAGCCCAAAGTTTAACCTACTTATGAACCTAGGGCTCATCTCCCAGTCCTGACACTAATTCCCACCCCCACCCCCTCCCATGTATCAGGCTCCTGATAGGGTTTCTTACACTTTCCTTGCTGTCTTCCATTTCACTTCTCTACCTGGATCACTTAAATTTTAACAATTTGGGTCTGTACCAGTTTCGCTTCCTGGGTCGTGACTGGGACAATTCGAACAGATTCACAGGCCTGGGCTTCTCGGGTTCCTGAAGGATTGCACTTCCAAGAGGACACATGGACTTCGGTGATGGAGGAGCAGTAAAAGAAGAGTCCAAGTCATTTCAAAGAGCAAAGGCAATTGTTATACCAGATCTCATCCAGAGCCCATCCTCACTCGCTGGCTGCCACCCCAGGCTCTCACAACCAAACGGAAGAAACAAACCAAAAAAATAAGTTGTAAAAAAATCACGTAGGAACATTTTTTTCTGGTTAGCTGAACCTTGCCTGCTAAATGCCCTTAAAATACACAAATTTATATAGTTCTGTAAATCTCAGACCCAAACCACTGCCTGGTTGTAACAAGTATTTTATAATCTAATATTACTAGCTACCCCTCCCCAAAGCAAATAACTTGCCCCCTCCCCACCCCCACCCGGCACTGAGCCCATTTCAACCCTATAGGACAGGGTAGAACTGCCTTGTGGGTTTCTGAAACTGTAACTGCTTGTGGGAATAGAAAGCCTGGAGAGAAACTAGAGGTTTTGAACTGAGGACCTTGTGCGAGCAGCCCAACTCACACCCGTTATCTCACGAAAGCTCCTATCTCACCTGCTAGACGTGAAATTTCAAAAACAACGGTATCACGCCCAACCAGCAACATAAATACAGACTTCATAACAATTTCAGATCTGCACACCTTTCACTAGGAGACCCCAAATGCTGCCCAAAATTCATAACATTCTCTCTGGCAAGTTCTGCCCAGTTGTAACTTGTGTTCTACCGCTGTGAGAAAAGTACCCGTAATGGGGATGCATGTGCAGCTTTTGTAGATGCGTAGCCCGTTCTTGTGCTCTACAACTCAGCCCCCTTGCTAGTGAATCAAGTCTGATTCCTATCACCCTTTCTCTGCTCCTTTTCTCTTCCCCCACCTCCTGTCCCTGTCCCCTTCTCTCCAGTTTCTGTTATTCCTGTTTACTTATTGTCAGTTACTACACCAACCATGTTTTTTCACTGGGCTTGCGGCTTTAATTCATCGTTGTTGTTCAGTGCTTCTGCTTACGGATCTCCTACAGTGAGTTGTGGGAGATGGCACGGCAACTCTGACCTTGTGGTAGCAGAGAGGGTCATCTAAAATCAGGGCATGGTTACTGCCAGTCCCACTTAAACATATCTTTATTTCAGGACAGCCTGTAGGCAAAGGTTTAATAAGGAGGTACCTAGCAATGACATGTTGATGGAAAGTGAAGGAGATCTTCAACCCTCCTTTCTGATTTCTGATATCCTTTTACATGTCATTTACATTGTGGGCTACACCTCATCTCATTTGCATAGTCACATCATGTCAGCAATACTTATGTAATTAGAATTCACCCCTTCAGAATAGTATACATACACTCACACATTATAGGGGAAATCTATTGTGTATGAAATTAGTTCCTTTATGGAGCCTTTGCCTTGGTTCTTTGGAAAACCAGCTTAAGAGATTTCTCCTCTAAGCTCTGAGGAATTACCTTTGCCCTAGTTTTCTATCCCAGAGGGTTTGTTTCATTTCCTTGGTAAATTGTAAACAACTTGGTTTAATATTTTCTGGACTGCAGCCTGCTCTGTGATTGGTATGCACCTCATTGGTACTGATTAACATAATATGCAAATGAAGTGACTGCGGGACCAGGCAACTGAGGTGAGTTGTAACCTCCTAGGCGAATAGAGCACCTGTAGCTTATCAAGAGGGTAGTGGTCGGTTTGTGCCTTGTCCACAAGGAAGGGCCAGATTTGACATGTTTGGGGGGTTTTTTTTGCTTTGTTTTATGACAATTCCATAAATACTATGTGACAGATAGATAGCATTCATCCATATCTGTTTCTCTCTTTGCTGGAACACAGTGGACTCAGCATCAAGAAGAAATCACTCTCAGTTTTTGTTGTTTTAAAGATCATTTGGGGGGGCTCTCACAGCTCTTATAACAATCCATATATTAATCAGATCAAGCACATCTGTACATATGTTGCCACCATTTTTCTGAACATTTTCTTTTTGAGCCCCTGGAATCGGTGCCTCTTTTTTTCCTTCCTCCCCCACTCTCTCCTCCTCGTAAACCCTTGATAAATTATATATTATTTTCAGATCTAACACTACTGCTGTCTCGCTTCATCCACATTTCTGTTGTCTGTCCCCCTGGAAGCAAGATGGGAAATGGGGGGAGGGGTAATACATCAATCATTGTGGTTGGTTCCCTCTTCTTCCATCCAACTTCCTCATTTTAACTTCTTGAACCATCACATTTTCCAGATGTAGACTGGTCTACACCTCAGCCTAACCTCCTATTTACAAACAAAACCAAAAAAAACATGCTGTAAGGGATCCCTAAACTAGCAGAGACGTTGCATTTTCTCTGTGTTCAGGTGTGTGTGTGTGTGTGTGTGTGTGTGTGTGTTTAGCATTCCAGATTCTAATCTAGAAGCTGTTGTTCATACTACTAGATGTTAGGAGTAGTAATTATCATAATAAAACTTATATGGGGTGAAGTTTTCTTTGTTTTTATTTGAACCTTGAAGAATCCACCTCAAAAGGAAAATTGTATTTATTCTGAGTGGAGCGATATTGTCCTTTATCCATTTGGGAGTAGAACTGTCCCATAGGGTTTCCATGACTAGGCTTTTGCAGAAGCAGGTTGGGCGTGTTTTCTTTCCTCAAATGGCAATGTGGGCTCCACTTGTTAACCTTTAAGTTAGTAGCCAAGTGCCAACACATTAAAAATTGCTATAAAATGAATTGCTCTTAAGTTAATTTTATATTCCTTTTAGCTACAATATACAAATCAAAGGTGTGTTCTCCCATGAGAAGTTTAAAAAAACAGGCCTATTATTTATATTTTCCTTTACTTTTGAAAAAGATTACTACTTTAAAAACTATTAAAAGTGAAGCTATGATCATGATAATTTATAAATTATCAAGGGTTCATTGGGTGGGGGGTGGTGCAGGGAGGGAGTGATAAAAGGAGGAGCTAATACCAAGGACTTAAGTAGAAAGAAAATGTTTTGAGAATGATGACAGCAACAAATGTACAAATGTGCTTTGCATACAATGGATGGATGGATGGATTGTGATAACAGTTGTAGGAGTCCCCAATAAAATGACCAAAGAAACAAACTGAAGATGTGAGCAAGTCCACTTTGAGGATGATGTGGTAGTAGCACTTCTACATCAACTTGAAAAAATATATATACTCCAAAAGTCAACATTTTAAAGTAATTAGCTGCAAAAGCATGGCAAAAGCAAAACAACTAAAAAAAAATCCTCACTGTAGCCATGTCTATTCCAACTTATAGTTAATTACCCTAAAGGACAGGGTGGAACTGCCCCTGTGGGCTTCTCAGACATAGAAGCAGAAAGTGCAGACTAGCAGAAAGTATAGCAGAGTGCAAGAAAAATTGTTTTTTTTTAAGAACCATAGGAAACTTAAATGAACTGTATTGTCTGAACTATGCTATGTATCATCTTTTGTATTATGAAAGCTATTGTTATATGTTGTTTTCCTTAGTGAACCATTGCTGGACAATGGACCATGTAGAGGAGAATGTTCCAATTTTAGTATATGTGCTGGCGAAGCGAGCATGAGGAGAATGTTTATTTTCTTTTTTGGGGGGGATGCATCACTGCCCTCTGGTGGTCATGGGCGCTACCGAGTGTTGCTCCTGAGAGCCGCCGCTGGATTTGAACTGCCAAGCCCGCGGGCCACAGTCCTGCACTCAACCACCTACGCCACTGGGGCTCAGTCCAAGGAGAATGTTATTAACAGAAAATAGAGTGAAGATTTTTGAGGGGAAAGCTATTCCTATATAAACAAATAGGGTTTGCCCACCATCTTCTTGCCGGAGAACGTTTGCTGAGTGTAGACACAGACTTTTGTGGGAAATCAACACAACTAGAGTAGGGTATGGAAAAACTAGAAGATATTATGGCCCTCCATCTGTATTGGCCTGAACAAATCCGAGTTTCTAGGATACTCAAGTGAAAGTCCAGGAGCCCTGGGGCATAGGGATTACAGATTGCTTTGCAAGCTGCAAGGAGAACAGTTTCAAACCAGCAGCAGCTATGTGAGAGCAAGAGACCAAGTTTCCTGCGCCTGTGAAGAGTTACGGTCTTGGAAATCTAGTCTACCCTCTCCAATTGAGTTGCTAATGGTCAGTATCAGCTCATTGGTAGTAAAGTTTTTCCCCCCTGTTTTTCCCAAGGGGATATGAATATATCATCTCTTTTTCAGAATACGTACCCAATGATGAACCTGGAAGAGGTGGTCGACTAGACAGCTAAGCCCCAACCTCTTTAGGGAAACACTCTGAAGATGAAGGAGACAGACAGTCTGGCCAATGTCACAGTCAAAGTCATGCCAAGAAAGGGGCTAGGAAAGAAAGATGGAATGAAATATGTTGTAGTCTTCTGGAGATAAAGAGGGAGTGGAGTTTGCAACAAAGACATGATAGTGAACACATTTGAATCTACAACTGGACCAAGTAACTAAAGGTACAGCAGAGCCCCAAATGCGCACTACCTCTGATGGGGTTGGGATGATCAGAACTTCATCATTTCTGATGAACTGGCACCAGCACAAACTCTGAGAGAAAGAATAGCGATTCTAATCCCTCCAGTTTTCATATATGATAGTGATCACACAAAGCAAACTGATGAGCTCTGCAATGAAACAGGGAAATATAATTGATGGCCAAGAGTGAAGGGAGACAATAAAAGTAGACATAGCGATCACCCACATGTTGGATGAACAGATTTAGATTTTATCAGAAGTGGGTTTCTTAAAATAAAAAGAAAGCACAAGCCAAGGGGAGCACAGTCTGTAAAATTTGAAACAACAATGAACAGTCTAAGTCTAGCATACACTCAGTCTTAAAAACTCATCGGACCAGTGTTAGATAAAACTGGAGAAAGCAAAAGATAGGAGTAGCCCATTGCTTTTCAGTTGATTCTGACTCCTCGTCACCCTAAAGCACCGAGAAGTTCTGTGTGCCCCAGGACCTCTTAAGGATGTGAATCTTCATGAGAGTAGGTGGCCACATGGTTCCTCTGTGGAGCAGATGGTGAGTGCAAACCACTCCCCATGTGGTCTGCAGCCAAGAGCTTTATCCACTGTACCACCAGGGCAAAATTTAAGAAAACAGAAACATACATTCATAAAGTGCAGGGAGATGGAGGAAGAAATACTAATGAAAAATAGTTTTTTAAAGTACAAGAAATGCGTGTGAGAGATAGACAAGTGCTTTTAGGCTGCCTATTTAAGGACCAAGGAGTTCTGGTTATGATTTTCCATGAACTTCTTGAAGCCTCCACAGAGACATAAGATATCTGGGAGAAATAACACAAAGGGTAGGAAGGATGTGCCATCGAGTTAAGCTGCTACATCTTTCTTGTATTGTTTGCAAAGTGGGTGGGAATAAGTCCAGGACATAAATTCGAATCTTTCTGGTAACCACTAAAAAGTTAAAACTAAAAATCTAATAAAGGAGATGAACTACAGTATATATTTCATTTAAAGAAATATTTAAAGGGAAATCAATGATGAAGAAGACCCAAAGAGGGCAAAAAAAACATGTAGCAAGATAACAGATGGTATAAGTCAACCAAAGTTGTAAAGGCATATCAACATGAATGGCCTAAACCCTCTTATTGAAAGAGCAAGATTGCAGAATGGATTTTGAAAGACCCAATCAAAGCAGTACAATTTATAAAGGCCATTCCTTAAATATACGAACACAGTCATTTGTAAAGTAAATCGATTAAAAACCACATGGTACAAAGACCAAAAAGGAGCTGGGGTGACGATGTTACTTTCATAGACACGTTAGAGCAAGAAATATTACTGTAGCTAGAATAATAAATAAGAATAATAAATAAGTGGCATCAAGAGAAAGATGGAGGCATCCTAAATTTGCATAATCTAATAACCCAGCATTAAATATGTAGTTTTAAATGACAGATATGAAAATAGCAGTACACTAATTCAAAATCAAAGTTGGAGATTTTAACACCACTAAGCAACTAATAGATCAAAATAATAATGATACAGAAGTGCTTTTTTTTTTTATAGTGGACAGATGTTAAAATATTTTATTTTATCATATATGATTTCTTTTTTAAAAATCCTTTTACTGGTGTTCGTACAGCTCTTATCACAATCCATACTTAAGTCTATTGTGAGTCAAGCACATCTGTACATCCACTGCCCTCATCATTCTCATAACATTTGCTTTCTATCTAAGCCCTTGGCATCAGCTTCTCATTTTTCCCATCCCTCCCTTCTCCCTCCTATGAACCCTTGATAATTCATAAATTATTATTACTTTGTCATGTGGTACATGAGTCAAAGTCTCCCTTCATCCACTTCCCTGTTATCCATACCACAGGGAAGAGGTTATATGTAGATCCTTGGAATTGATTACCCCTTTCTTCTCCACCTTCCCTCCACCTTCCCGGTATCATCAATCTCACCACTGGTCCTGAAGGATTCAGGACAAAGAAGATTTTAACAACACTCTGCTACCTTGCTCTAATTAATAGCAAAGAATAACAGAAGATACACAATACTTATCAAGAGAGATGACACTGTATATCATAAATCAAATCTCCATAGATGTCAAAAGAAATTGTGTTGCTCTTTAAAAGTCCTGTCACTGTCCTTCCTGAAAGTCCCAGGAGTCTGACATGCATGATTAGATTCTTGGCAAATGTGTTAGTCTGGGAAGACTAGAGGAACAAATTTATAGGCACGCATATGGATATAAGGAAAGGGTTTATATACAAAAGGAATGGACCACTGAGAAAGCATCCCAGTCCAGTCCAGTCCAAAGTCGCAAGTCCGATATTAGCCCACATGCCTGATACCAGTCTATAATGTCTCTTTCTGACTCACGAAGTCACAGGTCACTGGGTGGAGAATCCCAGCGCTGGCAGGGGTCTTGCCATGGCTCCTCGCTTCCAGGGCTCAGAGTCCATCAATAGCATCCAGTGGTGGCAGAAGCAACTCATTGCTGGCAGGAGTCTCCACATGGCTTCTCCAGCTTCATAGGTCTGGCTCCATCATGGCAAAATCGTGTGGCTTCTCTTCCGGCTCCTCAGATGCTGCCATCTTGCCTTGTCTGTGATTCATCGTCTCTGAGACTACCTCCCAACAACTGAGTAAGATAGCTTCTCATCTTCACGAGGGAAATATCGTGAGATTTCCCAGAAGTCTCAAGAGAAAGCCATGCCCACATGCAGGCCTCATTGGCTACTCAATGGCTATCTCCAGATTAACAGGCTAGTCTCCACCCCTACATTTCAACCCTAAAATTAACATAAGCACATGACTGCCACAGCAAAACTCTGGGGGCAACACACATTCAGTCAACAGCCATCTTTGAGCAGATATAGCTATTCACTTCCAAACCCCAAATCCAAACCAAACGCCCTGCCGTGGACTCCTTGTCAATTCCCATCAGAGTCAAAATATCACTGGCAGCTGAATTGGTTGTTACGCAATGCCTACAGGCCCTTAGGAGCCCTGTTGGTGGAGTGGTTACTAGGTGGACTGCTAACTGCAAGGCCAGCAGTTCGAAACCACCAGTCACTCCACAGGAGAAAGAATGGGCTATCTACTCCCATGAAAATTCTAGTCTTTGAAATTCACTGGGCAGTTCTCCCCTGTTCTATAGAGCGAGCCACTGTGTGTTGGCCTTGACTTTATGGCAGTGAGAGTGAGCCAGGGTCCTTGTTTGAGTTACTAAACCATTTTTGTTTTTAGTTTTAGGCATCACTGCCCTCTGGTGGTCATGGGAGCTACCCAGCCTTGCTGCTGCTGGATTTGAACCTCCAAGGTTGTGGGCCACAGTCCCGCACTCAACCACTTCCGCCACTGGGGCTCAGCCCTACTGAACCATTTTGAACAGGTCTAAACCCCTGCTTTTAAAAAATCAACACTTCAAAGGAGAAGTCGCAATAGAAATCAGAGTGGATTAAAAATAAAAATATGACATTCACTTTTATGCACTTATGGGGAATTTTTAACTTTAATGCATATGCTAGAAAAGAAAAATTCTTTGGATTCCAACAAAAAATTTACTTTAAATAAATTTAATTTACATAAATTACAGAGATTTAATCTAAAGAAAATAGAAGAACAATTATAACTCAATCCTTTAAAGATCCTAGTATTTAAAAATTTGTCTTTTGATTAATTATAACCCAAAGTAGATGGAAGCTTTTTTAAAAAGTTAGAAAAACCATGCTGATTCTGAAATTTAAAGGAAAATGCAAAGAACCTAAAATAATCAAAATAATCCACAGTGGTAATGATGAAAATGTTGGAAATTTTACCATTATTGGATTTTAAGAGTGATAATAATTAAGACAAGAATACACATATAACTATAGAGTTATAAATAGTAACAGATAGTCCCTGACTTACAGTGGAGTTACACTGAAAACTCAATAATAAACTCAATATTAAGTTGGTTCTGACATAAATCAACCTCCTCTTCTTTTTGTGTGTATGTTCATTATTATTGCCTTTTACTACTTTTTTTTTTTTTTTTTTTTTACAAATTCAATCTTTATTGGCCCTTGAGGTTTGGGAGCATTACATATAAATTTACAGATATATTTTCATGCATACATACATACCCAAACATAAAATGTTCACATATCATAACAATATACCCCAGTGATGGAGAAGAGTTGAAAGACATTGGCATTTTGTCACTTGCAGTCATACCTCTACTTTTGAGAGGTTCTGATTTATCTGGATTATTTCAGAGAATGAACTACTAATTCTAGCCATAATATAAGTGAAATTTTCTGTGGTATTATTTTTCTTTCTTCATATATGATGGTACCGCCACCAAAAAAAAAAAAACACAATAAAACAAAACTGGAAACTGGAGCTTTTGTAGTATGAATTTTCCCCACTAGGCAAGCATTGAACATCCAGGAACTTGCTCTGAATTAGTGCATCCAGTGGCATCACCTGGGAAGGTCCTTGCTTGTCACAGTGAAATTTTTCATAAAATCACTTTCACCCTGACCTTGTTTTTTTGTGATGGCCCATTTAAGAGAACAGCATGCTGCTGTGAAATTTTGCTTTCTGCTTAGGGAAAAGTGCTGCGGACACTGTTGTGATGTGAAACACAGCTTACAAGGGTAACACTATGGGAAAAACTCAAGTGTATGAGTGGTTTTCTCATTTCCAAAAAAAGGTGAAATGTCAATTGATGACAAACCTCATTCTGGATGTTCCCCAATGGACAAAAATGTCAACCTATAGTGCACTTGGAGTTCCTTACACCAGGTCAGACTGTTAATCAAGCTTTCTATTTGGAGATTCTGAAAAAAATTGCATAACATTATGGGACAAAAAAGGACTGATTTGTGGTAGACAGGGACTGGTTTTTGCCACCATTGCAAAACACCTGCTCACACAGTCATCTCAGTGTGCCAGTTTTGGGCCAACAACAGTATGCTTCTCTTGCCCATGTACGCTTCTCTGACCTTGCTCTGTGCAACTTCTTTTTGTTCCCATGAATGAAGAGGGACATGAAAGGACAGCAATTTGAGGACATTGGAAGGTGAATTTAAAAATGAGGGAGATGCTGTTAGCTATGCAGATGAGCTTTAAAAATGTTTCCAAGAGTAAAATCACAGTGTAGACAAATGTATTAAGTGTAATGGAAAGTATTTTGAAGGTTATGAGGTTATTATTTTTAATGAGGTTATTTTGTAATGAACTATAGAAATGATCCCTGAAAGTATAGTCTTAATTAGGTAATTTTGTAAAAAAAAAAATAATAAAAATTAAGGACATAGCTCTGAAAATAAAATTTTGGACTTTTTTGTTTTGTTTTGTTTTTGGTGGGTGGGAGTTATTCTCTTGTACCACAAGATAAAATTTCACTGCTTCCTGAATCTGTCTATCGACCAGCATAATGACGGACTGATATTTGTGTCCATGTTTTCATGCAACAAAGCCCCTGACTTACTTTTCGAAAATAATTCTAGCGAACCCTTTCATGGTAAAGTTTTTGGACAAATTTTCTTCTTCCTGTTCCTCATTATTTTATCTGTAAAGTTTATGTCTTCTTCAAAACCCAGTAGGTCTTATCAGTCAAATCCCCTGCTTCATGATCTATGTATGATCTATTCCATATAGCTGCCATATTGAGTTCTAAGTTCTCCATTCTTACTATATGGATGATTTTCCCACTGACATCTACCATCTTATTATCCCGATCAACTGCTTGGAGGCATTCCCAAAAATTAGGCTTGCTTTTCCATCACCCTCTGTTGTCATTTCCCCCATAAGTTCCTGCCAAATACAGATGGTTGCATATGTGGTTTGTTTTGAATACATCAGTTGTTGTGGACTACTCATATAGGACAGAGTATGACTGCTCCCCAGGATTTTGTAGGCTGTAATCTGAATAGGGTTGCTATGAACTGGCTTCTACCCCATGGCAGTGACTCTGGGGTTTTGTTGTTGTCTGCTAGTTTTGAATCTTTATAGGTGCTAATTGTCATGAGCAAGAAAAATACCGGCAGGGATGAAAAGGAGTAGTGGACAGGGATCAGAGCTTCAGAAGAGACTTGCTTATATTAAGCTTAAATTTGGTTCTAAATATGTCAGTGAACCATGAGACCTGATGATTGTCTTAAACCATCACTATAGACACTTGAAGCATTCTTGGAAAGGTTAGTGAGAATCCTTTGAAGACTGCTACAGCACTGCAGCCAGATATGATAGCATAACGAAAGTGGACAAAAGCGAATGTTTCATGGTGCTTTTTAGAGATAAAATTGATAGAATTTAGTAGTGGATTAATTGGGAGGGGGGTGATGTATTAGCTCCCAGCAGCTGCTGTAACAAATTATCAAAAATTTAGTGGGTTAAACAACAGAAGCTTATTTTCTCACAGTTCTGCAGACCAGAAGTACAAGTCAGTTTCACCAGGTTAAAATCCAGCTGTCACCACAGTCCCTCTCCCTTTGCCAAATCTAGAGAAGGACCTCTTCCTTCCCTTCTTCAGTTTCTGCTACCTGCCAACATTCCCTGGTTTGTGGCCACATCTTGCAAGTCTCTGCTCTCAAAGTCCCATACCACGTCTTTTATGAGGATGCTTGTGATTGAAGCTGGCTCCCCGGTCCCCCCCAAAAGGAACTCTTGTGGTAGAGTGGTTTACACATTGGGCTGCTAACTGCAAAGTCACAGAGCAAAGCACCAGCCGCTCCTTAGGAGAAAGATGGAGCTTCTCTTTACCTTGACTTTCATGGGTCTAATAGAGCCCCTCAGAAGTCACAGGGGTTACTACAGGGTCATCGTGTATCAGCATCAAGTCCATGGCAGGGAGTTTGAAGTGTTTGGTATCCCCGGATCATCCAAAAGCATCTATCCTATCCAAGATCCTCAACTTACTTATATTTGCAAAGAAACTTTAGCCCTATCAAGTAACATTTATGGGCACCAAGGAAAAGAATTGGATGACTCCCATGGGTCATTATCTAGTGAGTTAATATTAACCTCCTACAGAAATAAAGGTAATGTAGTGGTAAGGTAAAAAGTAATGCTACAAAATCATAGAAACCTATATAAAATCAAAAAAATGTAAAGCTATGAGGATTTTTTCTTAATATAATCTCCATTTTGGTTTATACCCTTCTGAAGGTGGTATTTTCACCTCTTTGACCATCCCCCAAATAATGCTAAACCCTTCCATTTACACCACAGCAACATGGCACTTTGGTCATCTTCCAGGGACTCTGGTTGTGTTCCCTTTTATGACCTGTGTGTTCATAGACAAAAGGAAGTCTGAAGGAATACCGTTTCTATTTGGGTCCCTTTTAAAGGAACACTAACAAGACAAGTAACTGTGAAGGTGTCAACACTTTCTTGGAAAAGTTCCGTTATATTTTAATTTTATATTTTCACAAACGTTGTGAGGACTATAGACATGTATGTAAGTATATGTATGACTATGTATTACTGGGAGAATGTGTCTGCAACCATCTGCAAATCACATGGTGAAACACGTTTTTTGTCTGAAATATGTCCATACACATAGGAATTAGAATCCCAGTAGCAATGCTTTTGAACTTACCCTTGAACAGGAAAGTACAAAATAAGTCACAGAGTGAGTCTACTAGAGATACATAAGTAGGTTGCCAAGAAGTGTTTAGAATGAAGATGGTGGCTGGTTAATGATGTCAATCAGTTCATTTGTGTGATTTTCTCCTGCCTTGACCAGCTGCATGGGTGTGAGAATAGTGAAGACAGATGGTGGAATTCACCTAGGGTTGGAGTTATGGAGCAAGTGGATTACCTTAGTCATTTCAAAAGGATTTGCTATCTAGACAGACTATAAGTACTAAAAACAAATAATGAAGTCAAGGCAAATCAACCGTGGCTGGAGAGAAAACCACAGGGTTATGCATTGGAAGTCTTCATGTGATGGAAAAAATGAGGGAAGCAGGGGATACTCAAGTGATTAAGTAAAATACCAATGCTTGAGAAGAGACCATCTGATTTTGTGAGGTTATGGATTCCTGAGGTGGAGAGTTCAAGGAACCAGCAGCTCAGAATTTAGAATGAGTCATTTAGCATGTCACTATTGCCTAAATAGACAACAAGCAGACTGGAATATTTTAAGCCAAGGGATTGAATCCTCCCATGCATGAGGAGTAGCAAGAGTCGATGACAGTAATAAGGAGGAGGGCCATGCGACTTCACTGAATGGGAGGCATCTCAAAAGAGAGGGGATTTTGACAAGAAGAAATAGTTTTAATGTTTGACAATAGTTGAACATGAACCCAACCCCCAAATCTAAGGCAATACAAGCAGACTCCGCTTACCAGATCTTCAGGGGAAAATAACGTTTTCAGATAGTCTGTAAGCTTCCGATCAGGCAAAGAGGTAGAAGGAACATTTTGAGCCAAGGTGGAGCACGTAGGAAAAGGTGACATTGACATTCTTAACAGCTTAGTAAGATCCACAGTTAGATCATACGGAGTGATGGAGCTAAGTGGTGGCAAGAGGAAAGTGAGGATACGGCATTTATTCCCCCAGGCTTTTTGAAGAGGAAGGGCACCTAAAATATCTTCTGAAGCAACAATTAGCATCATTTGGAAGGTATTTTTATTTAAAAGCTGTGAGTTCCTCTTAAAGGCGGTAGTCAAAGTGCAATATTTAGCAAAGGTTATAAACTGGCAGCCTGGTGGCACAATCTGTGTACAGATCTATTTTGTTTGGCCTTACACCAGTTTGACTATCTCCATGTTTAAATCAAATTGGCTTTCAAACATGCAACAGTCTGGAGATATTTTAAAAATCCATAAAAAAGAAAAAGCACTTGATGTCTAGCAGTTGTGGACTGTTAGCCCTATTTGGTGAAGGATTTGCCTGACACCAAAGGTGGCCTACCCCTTTTCCCCCATGGAGCCCCATGCATTATTCATCATAATCCATTGTATAGGGGCCAACACCAAGGCCTAGTATCACCTGCCAGTTCTCAGGGTGTTTCCCTTGTACTTTTATTTTAAGAATTAATAAAAAGATAAAATGACTATATAGCTAAGCCTCTAAAAAGGCAACAAAATGAAATACAGGTTGAACAAGGCCATGCTTCAAGGGGAAAAAACAGGTGAAAACACATGTGTTGTTGTAATTGCCATTTCATGATTAATCTGTAAATAAAGTACGTCCCAAGAATACAAGTGTGTCCAGTTTGGGTTATTTTTATGACCTGTCTGGCTCAAGAAGGTGGTTGAATTTGCCTCCCTGATTTATATAAACCAGTTGTAAATAACTTACATAAAGTTCAAAATCTCACAAAATTTTGAGACTATAGAAAGTGCCTGACTTTTATCAAATCGCTGTCTAATAAAAGTACCCAGACTTTGAGTAGAAAATGTAGAAATGTAGAAATGTTAATGAATTGATTGATTAATCGGCTAATATATTGTTATCAAAATCTGCTTCTATAAAAAGTCACGATGTATTTTGTTGCCCTGGGCATGTGTGTTTGTGTGTGAAAGGAGTCATGTAGATGTGTCCCGTTTGTTGGCATAGAAACTCCTTGTTTGTGCTAAACCAATCAGTAGAAATGAGAGCATTAAACGAATGTGTATTGACATTGCTCAGAAAGAAAAGGTTCTGGTACACAGAATGGGCACATCCTGTCACCAAAAAAAGTGTACTGACAGTTTTTGAAACTGAAAATATAGTAAACATCAGATATTCTGGCACTATGGTTCACTCAATTACCACCTACACTTCTGAATTTACATGCAAGACATTTTACCTACTTAGGCTGTCTTTCCGTTGTATGAGTTTACCTGTGGACAACATGGATTGCTAGTGCTTCAAATTGGCTTACCACTGGCAGTGTGTGAGAAACAATGTAAGAAGATGAAAATGTCTCATCTCCATTCAGAAATGGAGGATTGCCTCTGGTTGCTGACCTTAGTCTGAGTCTGTTAGCACCCTGTGATCTTATCACTATACCCATGACCCAGGTCAAGTCATATATATGTACACAGAGCAGATAGAGCAATAGCATAGTGACAGACCTTGATCACAGAACTACCTCTAGCCAGGTTCTGGCCCAATTATACTTTATCTAAGTCAGACCTGCCGTTGGCAGATAGATTTCTGAGTTGTCTGCTGCTTTCCTCTTTTGATATGACAAACAAAACTTCCATCAATCTATACTGGCCCTAATTGTAGCTGGCCTACCTCCAGACTGTTTTTTTCCCACACCAAACTCTGGAAGCAAAAATCCCTTGACTGGACCCTAGAACGCCGTGTCTAGGGATGCTCTTTATTGATCTCTATGTCCTTTGGTCTTTATTTCTTCCCTGCTTCAGCCTAGACTTTCCATTATCCATCACATCAGTCACAGTCTTACAGCTCTCCTGCCCTACAAACCATCTCCTTTAGCTACTTGGTGGAATCCAAGTAGTCCTTAAAGACTTGCTTGTTACTGAACTAGATAAGTGTTTTCTTGTCTCTTATTTTTCTTGCCGTCTTAGAAGCATGCCACCCTTTTCACTTTCTGCTTCATGAAATCCTCTCTGCTGGATATACAGAACTCCCAATTTCCCCTTGAACTTCTGATGTGCCATTTCTTTTTCCTCTGCAAATGTCTCTTCTTCTGTCCCTTAACTACCAATGCTGCTTGCATTCTGTCCTTGGCCATCTTCTTCCCTCACTCTATAAAACCTACGATGGAATTTCGTACACCCCCATTAAACAAACAAACAAACAAACAAACAAACAAACAAACAAACACAGCATCCTTACATTGATTCCAACTCCCAGTGACCCTCTAGACCAAAATAGAAGTGTTCTGTCTAAAGGCTTTCAGACGGCCTGTCTTTCGCTGTAGAGCGGATGGTGACCCACATTGAGTTGGCAGCTGAGCACTTTACTACTGCGTCAGCAGGCCTCCTTCCATGAGGAGGAGGAGTCCATCCCAGCGCCTTTGCTGGGGTAACTGTCAGGCGTGTGTTTTCGATTGTTCCATGGGATCTGCTGCAGCCAGCCACAGTGAGCGTGGTTGGCTTGGTTGTACACGCTGTATTAGATACGTCAACTCATACTCCCCAGCAGCTGGCATGGGTGGTACAAAAAGGCAAGCAATATAGAACAGAGAGTTTGAGAAAGAGAAACAAAAACAAAAGCGTGCGTTATAGCTTTATTTAAATTCAGAAATAACTAATGAGTAAATTCGTCTACTTTCTAATACTTTCCAGGGCAAAAGAAAACAAGAAAGCGTTCCACAACCCGCTTTCTTTTGGGTCTCTGTGCAATAACATTTTAGATGTTCTAGCACAAATTACCATGACGATCTAAGCGTCCTTAAAAAAAACAAAAACATTTCAATGTCGGGGATGACTATGGATTTTAGGTAGTTTTGTCCAACACAGCAAAACCTTTGCTCCTTGGAAATATACTTGGAACTCTCTTAGAAAATATAACCCTTCTCTTTCCTCTATAATATTGATATACCTGTCACATTCCAGCAGGGCCCATGATTAATCTTAATGCGCAGGTGTTACTAACTAAAACTGGATGTTTGAATTTGCTTCATTCTATGCAGTCTGCTTTAATTTTGATTAATTGCCATCAGGAATAATAACTCCTCCAGCAGATCATTAGGAAGCTACAGAATCGATTCTGCTTAGCCACAGAATATGTAAAACTAGTCACTGCTGCTGAAATGATCACCAGTGCCTTTTGTATTGAGTATACACACATAATGGCACATGCACGCACACATACAATTCTTTGGCCATTCCAACTGGATTTTAGAAATACATTAAGATGGAGTTGGAAATGATTTTTCATAAGCAAGCAAGGTATTGGCTTTGCTCCTTTTTTCCCATCAACAGCTTTTCCAAATTCTGCCCTGAAAACCATTAATCAACACCAGTAGCCCTGAGTATGGCCACAACGTGTTAAATGTGCCCTGGGGCATGTATGTCAGATCATACAGTAAGAAACTGAGCATCAGAATGAACACAGGCTTACTTACCATCCCCCAGCCCTGGCCATTTTCTTAATTGAGGTGTGATTTGCTTCACTTTGAAATGAGTGTCCCAAATCATCCTTCTAGTTGCTTCCTGTGAGTGTAGCTCTGGAGGTGCAGTGGTTTTGCCATGGACTTCCATGCCCAAGGTGAGCAGTTTGAAACAACCCCTTGCTCTGACAGAAAGACAGGACTTTCTACCCCCCTACAGAGTGATAGTCGGGAATTCACAGGGACAGTTCCAACTTGTCCTATAGAGTCACTGCGAGTTGCCTCTGACTTGAAAGTGAGGTTTTTTTAGAGTAATGCTTCCTGCTTCAAAAGCATCCAAAGACGATGGAAGGAACTCACAGAGTCAATAGACCAAAAGGACCCAGACACCATTCAGTCACGCCAGGAGGTAGCATCTGAGCAAGAAGCAATGGTTCGGAAGGACTAAGTCCCAGCTGCACTGAAAGCACTCGCCAAGAACAAGCCTCCAAGAATGGATAGAACACCAGTGGAAATGTTTCAACAAGTCGATGCAGCACTGGAAACACTCACTCCACTATGCCAAGACATTTGAAGGACACCTACCTGTCCAACTGACTGGAGGAGAATTCTATGTGTGCTCATTTCTAAGAAAGGCAACCCAATAGGATGTGCACATTGTTAATATCACTGATATCACACGCAAATAGCACTTTGCTGAAGACAATTAAACAATGATTGCAGCAATACATCAGCAGGAACTGCCAGAAATTCAAACTGAATTCAGAAGAGGATATGTAACCAGGTATATCATTGCTTATACCACATGGATCTTGACCAAAAGCAGAGATTGATAGCAAGGTGTTTTCTTGTGTGTTATCGGCTATGCAAAGGCTACATGGATCATAACAGACCATGGGTAACATTGAGAAAGATGAGAATTGTAGATCATTTTATTGTGTTCTTTGGAACCTGTCCATGGACCAAGAAGCAGTGGTTTGACGAGAACAAGAGACTGCTGTACCATGGAACATCAGGAAATATGTGTCATAGTTACATTATTTCAACATGATCGGTCAACCCGCTTTCTGAGCAAATAATCCAAGAAGCTGAAGTGGATGGAAAAGAACAGAGTAGTAGGTTTAGAGGAATGCTCAGTAACAACTTTCAAATGCACATGACACACACGACCTTGCTGGCTGAATCTTAGAAACACTTGAGGTATTTGAAGATGAAAATTAAAGACTGCAGTCTTCCATCTGGATTATAACTCAATGTAGTGAAAACAAGACATCCTTACAACTAGACCAATAGGTAACATCTTCACAAATGGAGATGAGATCCGAGAATTGCTATATTTGAATATGTTGTTAGTGAAGCATGGAGGGATTACAGGGAGAAGTTTGCTTGTGAATGAAGGTGGCAAGACTGCGTCTCATGTGCTATGGGCATGTTAGCAGGAGAGACCTCTCCCTGGAGAAGGATATCTTGTTTGATAATGTAGAAGATCAGTTAGAAGAAGCATGCCAGCTTGTGCGACCACGAGGTGTTGAAAGAAGCGGGTATCAGGCCTCAGAGAACAAAAATCATATTATGTGACCACCCTCCTGAAATGATGGCTGAAGACAAATGTTGCAGAGGCCAGGATGGAGGAAGCTGATGGTGCCCAGCTACCAAATGATAGTGTCTGTAGTCTTAAAAGTTTGAAGGTAAACAAGCAGCCATCTAACACAGAAGCAGCAAAGCCCACATGGAAAAAGCACACCAGTCTGTGTGATCACTAGGGGTCCAAGGCAGCAGGAATCAAGCATCAAAGAACAAGAATCACATCACTATGAATGAGGGGGTGTGCAAGGTGGGGACTCAAGATCCATTTGTGGGCAATTGGACACCCCCTTACAGAAGAGTCTTGGGGAGGAGATAGACTAGTCAGGGTGCAGTGAAGTAGTGATGAAACATACAACTTTCCACTAGTTCTTAAAGGCTTCCTCCCCCCAACTATCATGATCCCAATTCTACCTTACGAGTTCCGCTGGACTGGAGGAGGTACACTGATACAGATGGGAACTGGAAATACAGGGAACACAGGACAGATGAATCCCTCAGGACCGGGAGTGAGAGTGGAGTTACTGAATGAGTGGATGGAAGGTGGGTTAGAGAGAGGGAGCCAATTACAATGATCTACATGTAGCCTTCTCTCTGGAGGACAGACTTTGGAGGAGTGGGCAAGGGGAAACTTCAGACAGTGTAAGATATAACAAAATAATAATTTACGAAGTATTGAGGGTTGGTGGGGGAGAGGGGAGTGGGGAGTGAAGGCAAAGGATGAAAAGCTGATGTCAAGGGCTCAAGCAGAAAAGCAGATATTTGGAGAATGATGGTGGCAGCAGGCATGTGCTTGGCACAAGTATATGTATGTATGTATGGACTGTGATAAGTGAAGTAAAAGCCCGCAAAAGGATGATCAGAAAAATTAAACTAAAAAATAAAGCAGTTAAAAAATTTTTAGAGTAGAAGGTCAGTGAAGAAGAAGACCTTTAATGAGCTGGATTAACCCAATAGCTACATCAATGAGCTTGATTCTAATAATAATTGTAAAGATGGTACAGGACTGCAGGTCATGGCAGTGATTTGTGGGGTTGTACATAGCATAATTAGGAGTCAGAACTGACACACCATAGCAACAGCAGTAACATGATCACCTCCATTTTGCACATGTCAAAACAGAGGAATATCATTGAGGTAACGAGCTACCCTGCATCCTCATCTCAGTATGTATGCTACTGCTCAGAGGTCTCCACTCAAAAGTCACTTAAACAGCAGGCACTCCAGAAATGTCTGCTGTTAAAATGATAGAATGAGTGCAGGCAACAATGTTACATGTTAAAATCATGTTTGGAATAAAGAAGCTTAATGATCAAGTGGTTTGTTAAAGCTATGAGGTTTAGGATTATCAAGTGCCGAAAATCATATTAAATGTTTTCAAATAGATCTTTTGGTTTATCTGGTCTATAGTCAATGGTTCAAAAGTCAACTGTCAGGCTTCAGATTAGGTGAGGTACCTGGCAGGTGAAGATGGAGGACAGAGTTTTCCTGTCCTAAGAAATATAACAACTAATTGAAGAAACGACACAGAATCACAAGGAAATGAGCAATTCTAGTCACTGAAATGAGAAAACGCATTCACTTCCCTTTGTCTCCTATGGCTTAGGTCCACCTCACTGTGGCCCTGATCCATCTCCAGATCCATTTTAAACTGTTCCCAGAATGGGCATGGAGGGGGCTCAGGTGAGTGCAGGGCCAGCACAAGACCAGAAAGATCTTGCGCACACAAGGCCTACATGCCTGGGTTACTCCCGATGAACCCTGGAGATCAAAGGGACGTGACCCTGGTCAGTGTCCAAGTTGTGTCCCCACTGTTGACCTCCTGACAGTCATGAGGTACCATGCTGGTGGTACTTCTAGCAATATTTTTCCTTACTCATTCTTATCCACATGCCCGATTCTAAATACCCTGGTGCCTCGGTGTCAGTGTATTTGGATAATCTGTTAGGTGCTGTTTGTCAGTTCCAACTCACAGTGACCCCATGGGAGGCAGAAAAAAACACCGCCAGGTCCTGCACCCTCTTCACAATCGCTGCAGTGTCCACTCATCTTGTGGCGGGTCTTTCCCCTGTTCCCAGATCCTCCACTCTAACAAGCAGGTTGTCCTTGTTGGGTTAAGGAGAATGATATAAAGAAAAAAGTAACAGGAATGTTTCAAAGGAACATATGTGGAACTAACTTGGGGAACAACCTCAGATTTCATTTGATAGCTTAAAAATTGGCTTAAGATCTAGTATCAAGCTATTTTAACAGCATTGAATTGGAGCATGCTCTCAAAGTCTCCTTTCTAATATTAACTTAAATATTCTTTATTGTGAGATGTCTTAAATTACCAGTCTATGTAACTTGTAACTTTGAAATGTGATTATTTCCTCTATGAAATCATCCAAGTGGCTTACGTCTAGCCAGGGACCCACTGAGTTACAGTAATGGAGACTCTAATTATCCAGTCTGCATCTCAAGGCGTCTTGTAATTCATTGGAATTCTGCTAACACCCCTCCCCCCAAGTTTATTTGGATGCATTTCAGCATTCTAAATTCTAGTCTCTTCCTGTTTCAAAATGTAGAGAGCTAATAGAGGGTGCTTGTGTCTCATTTGTTGGTTAATTTTATTTTGTCATGGTCTCTCTGTCCCATTTCTGTAATCTGTGACTTTGTCTATAGCACCAGTCACAATGTGCATTTTCTTAGGGGCTGGCTTCTTATAGTCCCACAGCCAAAGAGTTTTGATCTCAAAACATGGTTACCATTCTTCATGAAGTATTCCCATCCTACTTACAGATTGGCATCCTGATGCGAGTTCTGGGAAAGGGAGCTCTGGTGGCAATGTTGGATAATCATTGGACTGCTATCCTCAAGGTTGTTGCTTCAAATCCATTGGTCTCTTCAAGAGACAAAGATGAGGTTGCTTACTCCCATAAAGATCTGAAGACCCTGGATAGGGTCACTGAGAGTCAGAATGAACTCAACATCAGTTAGTGTGAGTTTGGGAGACTTGGAGGTAGATTCCAGGGAGAGCGTATTGGAATCTTCGGAGAGAAGGAAGGTGTTAAAGTATGTGTAGAATGAAACCGATTGCTAGAGAACAAGACTTAGAGAAGCCTTTGATGGCCACCTTTTTAGAAAGTCTGTGTAGGTGTGTGACCATTAGAGGTTGGCTGATCCACTGCATTTTATTAGGGTAGTTGAATTTATGTCAGCAGGCTGCCCTTTGGCTCTGAAGGATTTTTCGGGAAGACCAGACTGGGAGAGGTTATCAGGCCCCTAGACTCTTTGGAGGGATCACTATTTGACTTGTATGAACTTGTTGTGGGAATGTGTACCTTTCCTCCTTACGGACCATGTCGCTTTTGTAACTAGGCACCCAGAGAAGCCAGAAACGATTCCTCCAAGGGATGGCAGCCTTGGAACTGCCCATGTGAAGTTTATTTCTGCTTGTTCTGATGTTTGCTCTCTGGATAGGATTACCTAGGAAATAGCTCAGTTTAGGTGTGAGGTGGCCTCTTTTGCTTTCTTCTCACTCAGTGAAAATATTGGATCTTCAGATTACAAATCAAATGCAATTCCAACACAAAGAGCAGACTCCGTGGAGAAAATACGAACAGTGGGAATTACTGAAAAATCACATGCAATGTGTTTTTCCCTGTAAGGTTTTTAGGGAGGAAAGAATTTTCCTTTGTGTTTTATGTTGTGAGTTGGAGAATTTTTTTAGGAGTCATTATCTCCCCTAAAACTATTGATAAATTGGTCCAGAAATGATTTTAATAAACATAAATTTCTTTTATGTTAAACTTATTTAGAAAGCAGTTTTTAATACAAAACATTTTAAGTATACATTATGTATTTTAAGTATACATGCCCTGATGCTATGGTGGGTTAGGTGTTGCCCTGCAAATCACAAGGTCAGCAGTTTGAAACCACCAGTCACTTTGTGGGAGAAAAGTGATATTTTCTGTTCCCATAAACAGTTATAATCTTAGAAACCCACAGAAGCAGTTCTAGGATCGTGATGAGTCAGAATTGACTTGATGGCAGTGAGTTTGGTTTATTATGTATCAGATTATTTTTAGAGTAGTTAGATGACATTATTAAAAAGACTACAGTACTGAATTATCATAACTCAGTATTGCTTAGTAATCTCAGACAATGAATAAATCAGATTGCTCAGCTTTCTCCCAGATTATAATAAAATCTTTAAAAAATCAGATTGTTCACTAGTATTCTACTTACTGTAGTTTTACTCTGTAAGGATTTTCAAGAACAATGCGCTATTTCTAATTCAGTGATTATTATACTAGTTAAGGGTTGGGCAAGAAGGTAAGAAAATATGAGCTGATTAGTAATTTTAGGTACTTACACCTACTTCACACTTATTGACTATTTTGTTTTCTTCCATTTTGCATTTATGACAATAGCAGGAGTCTACTGCCTTTTTTCTTGTTGTGTCAGCAATGCACATCTGGCAGGAACCCACAGTAAGGTTCTAGGCAAGACTAGCTGAGCCCCAGGGGCGTAAGTGGTTGAGTGCGGGACAGCGGCCCACGGGCTTGGCAGTCCAAATCCAGCAGCTGCTCTCAGGAGCAAGGCTGGGTAGCTCCCACAACCACCAGAGGGCAGTGATGCAAAAAAAAAAAAAAAAAGGAGTAGCGGTGGCTGTGATGATTTAGGATGTAATGTCAACATGGGTCACGATTCTCAGAAGTTTGGCAGTTATGGAATCATGTTATTGGCAGGCCGTGATGGAACAATGCAGTCCATTTTGTGATCTGATGTGGTCACCCTCCATTTCTGCATAACACCTAAAACGATCGGGTTGTTGGAACCTAATCATGATGGTCATCGAGCAGTCGGCAAGCACACATTGGTCCATTCCAGAGCTGCCTAGTCAGAGGTCTGTCAAATGGCAGAGGTGTAACCCCAAGGTTTATTGCCGCAAACTCAAAACCTCTCTTCAGATTCCGCTTTCTACATTCCATGGGTTATGTGCACCCAACAAATTCAGCAAAGTTCCATGAGATGATTTTACCCACCCTCGCTTTGAGTCCCTTCTGCAGGAATCTTTGAATAGGTGATGCTATTTCTACTTTGTCCTCTTTGGGAGTTTTAAAATTCAAAGTTACAGAATTTGCATTTTCAAAGACACAATAAGTAATGCATTACATAATATACACTACTAGTTTCTACTACTATTTGATGGTTGTCATTGCTAGTAAATGCAAAAATATGCTGTTTTCCTAATACTTCTTTGTACTCCTCAACAGATAGGAAAGCAAAGTCACTATTATGAGGTTAACAAAGCAACAAGCTCTCATACTTGTAAAGTCAGAGACTCTCAGAAAGTGGACACCAACATGTCGAGCTTCCATTTGACCCAAACTCCCCTGTGTGTTTCTGAACTTCGCAGTGAATCTGGAGCATTCATACTGGGTTATGTGAAAATGAGTACCTGCTCATAAGATGTCTTCATGTTTGGGGGGATCATTATTGGTGTTTGATGTTCTCAAATTACATCACTGCTTTGCTGCAGCTGGCAGTTGATTCTAGTGGTCTCTGAATCATGATTAAGGGGAGGAGTCATTGCAGCACCCCTGATTCGGCACTGTTTTCAGGACAGGGCTAGGCTTCTTTCCCCTCGAGATCCATGCAGGGCCAGAAAAGCCAATAGCAAAAAGAAGCCAGACATCTAGAGGGACATGTCCCATAAAATACCTGGGCAAAGTCACCCAGAGAGAGAGGGGGTGAGACAACAGCAACAACCAGCTAGCTGCTGTGAAATCCACTCTGATACATGGTGACCCGTGTGTGTCACGTTAGACACACATGCGCTACATGTGCTTTTCAACATGTGGTGTTTAGGGGAAAAGATTGCCAGACTTTTCTCCCAGGGCAATTCCTGGTTGGCCTTGGAGCTCCCACTTGTTTGGCCTCTGGGCGGGTTAGCCATCTGCACCCTCAGGAACTCAGGGAGGGGCTTGGATTTTCAAGGTCACAGGCCCTAGCATTCTGATGGAACACGTCGACAGTAAAAGGCAACAGGCATCTCTTTGTGACGGCAAAGCCGAGGGTCTCACCTCTGAATATAAAGGAGGAAGAAGAGTAGGCTTGTCGAACCCCGGCACCAACATTGTCTGCAACTAAGAAACAGCCTTCCAGTCTGAGAAGGCAAATAAATCCATTCCCTCCACAGCCTTTTTATTGTTTATAAACAAGTACACACCTCTTTCATGTTTGAACATTCTGGGTTTAGGAGGACAGGGGAATTGAGCCTGTTAACCTTCCTGCTCAGCCGAGAAGCAGTTTATGGGCGGCCAGGTGCAAGGGCCGTATCTAATCTCTTCTCTGCGTCTGTCGCGTAGCAGCTGCAGCAGTTGGGAGGGAGTTGGGGACTTATTAAATATCAAGGAAGTGTTTGTGCCAATGTAGCCTCGGGGTCCTAGGAGAGAATTACAGTGTTTCTCATTGAGACAGGAATGACACACATTAATGGGCCAATCATGGGATAAAAGGCAGAGTGACCTCTCTGAAGTCCAAAGGCAAATTTAGGAGCTGAAATCAGTCTGTAAAGAGCCCTGGTGATGCTGTGGGTTAGGTATTGGGGTGCTGACCACAAAGTCAGTGGTTCAAACCCACCAGCTGCTCTATGAGAGAAAGAGCAGGTTATCTGTTCTCTTCATTATTTATAGTCTTGGAGATCCTATCCACATATAGGATCGAATGGACTCAATTTCCTTTTGGCACCGTGGCACCTAGTGTTGCAAAAATGTTGAAACTTTCTTTTGTTCTGACCCTGTGCTCTGTGACTGTTGACAGGACACTCAGGTACTCAGAGCCCAACAACAAACACACCAACAAGCAGCTAGCTCTCTTGAATCCATAGCATTGAGCAGTTTCAATCTCATTTAAGCTCCTGTTGAGAATGCTTCTTTCCACACCCGATACATGGAATCATAACTTATACCTTGACAAGATAGCCAAGTGATTCCTACTGATCTGAGGAAAATGGGTATGCTGATTCAGTCTATGTAGGGTGGAAGGCACATTCTCAGTGGGGGGGAGGGGACGTGTCAAAGGCCTTCTTCCTGCCCAAGGAGATCATAAAGGCTAGCCATCTGATGCTGCATTAAGTGGAGACGCAGAAGTCAAAAGGGAGGTTTGTATTTATTGGTCAAATGGGTTGGTGCAGTGCAGGGAGTCCTTGCTTGGGACATTGCAAGATTTGGGTTTGACTGACACAGAGTGGTTATGATTTCTTGGATTTCTAAATTGGGACAAGGCACCTGGCCACCAATTCCCTTTATCTTGGAAATAAAAAGTTGATTGCAGGACTGCTTTCTGTTCTACAAAGCTATGAAGTATACCTGGACTGCACGTCGTGTTCTCAAAATAGGGTACCTCGAACGCAACCCATGTACCCAATCTGGGGACATCAAATAGAAGGGAACTAAGTTAGAGGACATAGTTATATAGACAAGAAGGATTAGAGCAAATAAATATTGTGACAGTGTTTACCAAGAATGTGATATAAGCGCAATTAACCTATAAGATGCTCTTTAATGATATATCTCCCAGAGGGTCCCATCCATAGCTCCTTCCTACTCAATATTGTGTGTGGGGGGTTGTTTTTGTTTTTAATTCAGCTCTGTAGGGATATATAGCAGGTAGGGATTTCATTTGCTAAATGTGGAGGCTTCACTGATTGGCTTGATTTGCCATAGAAGAAGAAGTCTGAATATGCAAAATTAAGAGGCAGCACAGTAAGGCCACAGTGACATCATGCCCAAGTTTGTTTTCTTTCCTTTCCATCATTCCTAGAACCTGGCTTTTATTCCCACGACGTTGACCCCCCAAAACATGACTTTGACCTGGAAGCTCACACAGTGACTTCTGCTTTTATCTCATCGATCAAAACTGTGCCCCTGCCCATCCCTAGATGCAAGGGATGTAGAGAGATGCAGTACTTTGCCTGGACCCATTGCTACAAGGAACCAATAAAGGATTTGTCCATCAGAAAGTAGTAACAGTGGCTAGTGGTGCATTATTAGCACTGGCTCTATAGCATGCCTAGGAGATTAGAAGGTTACACCAGCTAGAGAGGACTATAAATATATATCAAGTGCTGCTGTCAGAAATCAAAAGAATTTCAGGAGGACAGAATAACAAAATGAATCTAACACAGAGAATTCAATAGGGTTAAGTAAAAGGTTTACCCTCAAGCCTTCGGAATCAATTGCAGACAGATAGAATAAGGGCAAAGATTTCAGACCAGTGCCCTGTACACATATTTAATACATTTACCATACCACGAGAATAAAACCAGCAAACTAAATACTACCTGCCATCTCTTGGCTATTTACTATGAGCTATGTAATTCTCACATCATTCCCTTGTGGTAGATCTATATTATTATTATAGCATCATTTTCATTTCCAATTTTGAGAGAACTGGGAATCACAAGTAACTTGACCAAGTCCCATAGCTGGTGTTTTGGTAGCATAGACTTTGAACCTAATGCCAAAGCCCGTACTGTTTACCTTTACATTGTGCTCTTGAGCTGTTGTACTATCTCAAAAAAAGAAAAAGAGAAAAAAAAAGAAAAAGAAAGATAAAGAAACAGCAGAAGTGAATTCAACTTTGGGATTCATTAAAAGAGGGTTATATAAAGACACCCCTCCCTCCAAAACAAAAAGGATAGCAGAATAATACTACACTCCTTGGGATTTTAATGACTGGATTTGTAGGACCAGAGCAGCCCTGTCTTCAAAGGCACTTCTGGATGAGCTGAAACAACCAATCTTTGGTTACTAGTTGAAGACTTTCCCATTGTAGCCATCCAAGTACTTCTGGGAAAAGGAGTCTCGGTCTTTTCTGAACATCATGTATGCCCCAAAAGGTTTTAATTCAAAAACCCATCCTCTACAAGCAGGAAGTATTAGTCCTTTCTTCTTTTTTTGGCTTCATTCTCATGATGAAAAAGATCCTTAAGGTCAAGTTTTCTAGTCACTCTTACCCTCTGCTCATGACTTTTCTGAGAGCTTCCTCCAGCCACTGACTCTCTTATTTCTTTAAATTAATAATTTTTACTATTTCCTCCTCAGTCAACATATTTATTACAAAATAAATGTGTAGAATTATAAACCTTTATAACTACTGCTGTAACCAGTCTTCCTGTTAGCTCCACTTCCGAAGGGAACATTCAGCACATACTGTCTCTGCTTTTTTTCCTCCCATCCTCACCTTCTCCAATTTTCAAGTATGGGAATCAGTCACAAAAGAAAAGTCACCCCACAGTTCAGCCATCTCCATAAGTCAAAGAGGTTGTAAACTGAATGCAAATTGGAAGTGCATCATGTGGACTTCTCATGTGCTTCAAGAAAACATTCATACTCTTGTGAAGAAGTCTCATTTTCACAAATATGTTCTCCCACTATATCAATCTGACTTTCAATTCAGTGACATTCAGTGAACATAAACTCTGCTGGTTTTCTTGACTTTTGTGCTAGTCTGGGTTGACTAGAGGAACAAATCCATAGACACTCATGTGTGTAAGAAAGAGTTTGTATAAATGATATTAGCTCATATATCTGAACCAATCTGGAAAGCCCTCTTAAGACTCATGAAGCACATACAATGAGACTAAAGGCAGGAAGATCACAGGCCAGTGGATGAGAAGTCATGTGGATCCAGTGGCGTCATTAGCATCTCAGTGCTCACAGGTGTCCCCATATGACTTCTCCAGCTCCAGAGGTCTGAATCCATTGGCCTTTCTCCATGTGTTTTCTCCATAGACATGTCTTGCAGGTGGTGAACCTGGAGAGAGAGAGTCTCCCTTCTCCAAGGAAGAAGTACAGGAGTTCCCAGAATGCTCAGGAGAAGGTCATGTCCACACAGAGACCTCCTTGACTATATCCTGATTGACAGGCTAGACTCCAGTCCTATGCTTTTAATCTGCAAATTGATATCAGGTTATATAACTACCACGATTTTCTTCTGGTTTTCTCATGCAACCATTCTTTAAACAGCAGTTCTCAACCTTCAAGTTGTGACCCCTTTGGGGGTCGAATGACCCTTTCACAAGGGTTGCCCAATTCATAACTGTAACAAAATTGCAGTTATGAAGTAGCAACGAAAATAATTTTATGGTTGGGTAGTCACCACCACCTGAGGAACTATATGAAAGGGTTGTGGCATTAGAAAGATTGAGGACCACTGCTGTAGACTGACTACTTCTGCTCTTTTACAGTTAAAAGATAGTTTTTGCAATACAGCATCAGGATGAAGTAAATGAAGATTCATTAGCAACCTGCAATGTGCAGATGACACAACCTTGCTTGTTGAAAGTGAAGAAGATTTGAAGCACTTACTGATGGAGAGCAGATACGAAAGTGTGGGGGGAAAATCCTCACTGTGATAGTTTTTTTGTGTGTCAACATGGCACTGTAGAAGATAGCTGTAGAATTTAGTCTGTCAATCATATCACAGCTTGACAACCTCATTTGGAGATGCCACTGAGAAAAATGGCTCTTTGAAGGCGGGTCTCTCTCTCTCTCTCTCTCTCTCTGACTTCCTCTTTCTGTTGACAAGCCACACTGAAACCTGAAAAAGCCCTGGAGATGCATCCACTGCCCTGGTCTCTATAAGACTGCACCACTGGCTGATAATATTCCTGCATTTGATGTCATACTTGTGACTGTATAAATCTGTAGAGGGACTTATGAACTAGTATGGGACTTAGGACTTGAGTTGGACCGAGCTGGAATGTTTTCCTGATATACAATTACCTCTTGATATAAAGCTCATTCTTCTTATACATATATGAGTGTCCCTGGATTTTTTTTTTCTCTAGTCAACCTGGCCTAACACATTCACAAATGAACCAGTAAGCAACATAATGATGAACAGAGAAAAGACAGAAGTTGGCAGGTTTTTACTGGACCAATGAGCACCCACTCCTCACGTATCAACACATTTAGGTTCCAAGTCATTGTATGAAAATTGACATTACATGAAAGTAGAGGGTGACAATATTAGATAATTTTATTTGTATTCATAATCAATGATCCAGTAAGCAGTCCAAATCTGCTGCAAAGGATCACTTTAATGTGTTCAAAAGCAAAGACATAACTTTGAGGACTAGGTGAGTCTGACCCAAGCTACCATATTTTCCATTGATTCATATGCATGTGAAAGTTTGACAGCAAATGGAACAGACTCAAATCCCTTTGGCAAAACACTTGGGGAGTCAGTTGATTTCACAAAGGCATGGAAAAACCATCAATTCCAATGGCAAGTGTAACTATATTTCTACCCTTCACCATCTAAAGTGTGTTCAGATGTCTGTAATCATTGATGTCTATGAATTATATTGAATATAACATAGATTGCCAGAAGAATTAACAAATTTGTCCTGGAAGCTCTACAGTCAGGATACTCTTTAGAAGTGTGGTGGTTGCACAATTTCATGTCAACTTGATAAATAAGAAGGAAGGGGTGAAATCTAGCCTGTAAATCAGATCACATACTGGTGATCCCTCCTTGTGGGCGTGGCCTTCTCATGAGGATTCTGGGATTTCCTCTCTTCCTCCCTGGAGGCAGAAGGACACAAACACTCTCTCTCTCTGGTAGACATTCACAGTGACAAGAAAAATAGAGCCCTGCTGGTGGCAACCAAAGCTCTGGATAGGCTTATCCTGTCACTGGACTCAAAGGACCTTCCACCCCCAGACCTGTGCTCTTCCTGCATAAAGCATCATTGCATGTGTTGTGTGAGTCTGCAGAGAAATGCATGGGTTATATCAAACTTATGGGCTAATACAGAACTTGTGGACTTGATTTGGACTGGGCTGGGATAATTTCCCAATATACAATTGCTCTTTGATAGAAACCTCTCTTACACCCACATGAGTGTCTATGGATCTGTTTCTCTGGTCAACCACAACAAACACAAGAAGAAAGGACGGTTAGACATCATCTCACAAATACTATGAACAGGTATGTGTCCCTGGAGAAAGACATCATGCTTGGTAAAGTAGAGTGTCAGTGAAAAGAGAGAAAGACCCTTAACGAGATTTCTTGGCACAGTGGCTCTAGCAATGGCACAAACACGTGAATGATTGTGAGACTTGCATAGGACTGGGCAGTGCTCCATTCTGTTGTGCATGGAGCTGCTATGAGTCGGGACTGACTTAGTGGAACCAGTCAGCCTAGGAATAGAAACAACGGTGTTTAGCTTATCATGGAAGCAGTGATCTACTGAGAAAGAAAGTAAATGAAAAAAGCTGCCCTTACTGGGGGTTGTGAGTAGATAAGCATTAGTGACATGAGGATTTGAGGAAAGAGAATCTGTTGTCAGTCTGCCCAGGGCTGTCACTACATGTCCTAAGAATGGAAGAGACCTGAATCCCTTTGGCAAAACACTTGGGGAGTCAGCTGATTGCACAAAGGCATGGAAAAACCATAAATTCCAATGGCAAGTGTAACTATATTTCTACCCTTCACCATCTAAGTGTATTCAGAACCCTGTGGGTTTGAAAACTCTAATTGTTGCCAATTTTAACACACAAACCACTTCCACATGCAGTGGATTATAGGAAGCAGGATTTTCCACCAGATCCTTCCTGAAATTTCCTAAAGGTGGAAGTGAGACAATCATCATTTTAGCATACAGGGAGTAACTTTTTAATGGTGCTTAGCTGCCTGTTTTTTAGTATCTGGTTCTTGACCATTTGTAGAGCACGTTTGCAGCAAATATTTGCCAAAGTGAGGGTAGGACAAGGAGGAAGACCTGGGTGTGTTAGAGGTGGAGTCCCCATCCATCGACTCCCATTAAGTAGATTTAGATTCATTATGACTCTGCAGGGCCGATGGGAACTATGTCCTCGAGATTAAATCTTTATGGGAACAGACAGCATTAAATCTTTATGGAAACAGTTTCTCTTGCTGAGCAACTGGGGAGTTTGAACTATCAACCTTAAAACTAGCAGTCCAATGTCTAATTCGCGATGCCACCAGTGTCCCTTGGAAAGTGTGTACTAGTATAAAATTCAATTGTTTTCCATGCATAGAATTACTCCAAATGTTTAAATATTGCTATTTATGACTATTGCAATTATAATTATAATGCTATTGCAATTCTGACTCAGAGCAATCCTACAGAGGGTTTCTGAGGCTGCAAACTTTGCAGTGCACATCTCTACCGGAGAAGGTAGCCGCATCTCCTGCAGAGCAGCTGGTGGGTTTGAACTCACCACTTTGCAGTTATTGTTGTTAGTGCCATCAAGTCAGTTCTGACTCCTAGCCACCCTATGCACAACAGACTGAAACACCACCAGGTCCTGTGTCATCCACATGATTATGCCCACACCTCTCAGACTCACTACCTTGTCAAAAGCCCTTCCTCTTTTCGATTCCCCTTGCCATGACCAGGCTTGATGTCTTTCTCCCTGGCTGCTCTCTCCTGAACACATGCCCAAAGTGTGCACAATGAAGTCTCGCCATTCTTGCCTCGAAGGAGCTTCTGGCTGGACTTCCTCCAAGGCAGACCTACCTGACAGTGCCACCGAGGCTCCTTGCTCTCATATTAGACCTTGCATTTTAAAACAGCCCGTCAAGCTTTTTAATGCAAATTGACGTGCATTTTCCCTCTGTGTGCATGCCATAAGATGCTTCCATTGCAGTTCAAAACGTGTACACCTGACATAGAGAAGTAAGTGATCGGCTTGGTGCCTGCTATCTCCTACTTCTAACGTGTCTCCCGCAGCTCACATAAGTTTCTTATTGATCCTTGCCTCAGACCCCTGTTGATTTGCATTCCTGAAATAAGTGGAGAAGAGAAGGGAGGCAAAGAAGGAGGAAGATGATGAACAAGGGGAGGAGGGTCAGAGAGAGAGAAAGAGAGAGAGAGAGAGAGAGAGAGAGAGAGAGAGAGAGAATGATGGAGAGGGAGAGAAATAGGCAGTCAGGCTTTTGCTGTAGAACGTGAATAAAGGTTAAGTTGGTTAGCACTTGAAAGAGCCCTACATTCATTCAAAAAAAAATGATGAAACACCCCATGGTCATGCAGAGGATGGCGGTCTTGTGGCAACCCTAGAGGACAAAGCAAAACTGCCCTGGAGGGTTGCCACAGCTGTCATTCTTCTATCAGGGGTCCTGGTGGTGCAGTGGTATAGGGGTTGGGCTGCTAGCCCAAAACTGGGACCTTCAAATCCACCAGGTGCTGCCCCTGACAAAAAGGTGGCTGTCTACTCCCATGAAGATTCAGTCTCAGAAATCCACTGGGGCAGTTCTACTCTTTGCTAGAAGGTCGGTATGACTCGTAACCTACTCACTGGTACTAGAGGTAGTCATCTTTACTGTGTTATCCTGGGTTGGCTAGAGAAACAGATTCATAGGCACTCGTGTGTGTATAAGTGAGAGCTTTATCGCAAAGAATAATTGTATGTTAAGTAAACATCCCAGCCCAGTCTGATATTAGCTCATATGTCTGATATCAGTCTATACATTCTTCTTCAGATGTAGGAAGATCAAAGGCCGTTGGGTAGAAAATCTTGTGGATCCAGTGGTGGTGGGAGTATGTCAGCACTGGCATGAGTCTCCAAGTGGCATCTGCAACTCCAGGGCTCTGACTCCATCAGTGTAGTCCTAGGAGTCTTGTCAGCCAGAAGATGAAGTAGAGAGTGGGGTGTGCATCTGACCTCCAGTCACCTATTTCTCTCCTTTGCATCTTCACATGAGATCATCATGATTTGACCTAATTGACAGGCTAGACTCCACCCCTTCACAAGTTGACAGGAGATTATATAACTGCCACATTTATGGCAGCAAGGACAACAGTAACAATGCACCCTCTTCCACTGTGCGTTTTCCTAACCACATTCAGCAATCAACTTTAAAGACTGATAAACTTACATTGTGTCAAACAACAACCTTCATATCTACTTTTTGAATCTCCACTCAAGGCCTGCACCTCAGTATAATTTATTGAGTAATATTGCTCAAAATTGACTTTCCCACTTTGCAGGGGTGGGAGCTTTTGGGAAGGCAAAGGAAACCACAGGCAGGAGGATAGACAAGTGTTAACACGGCCGAATATCCAACAAATGATGTAAACCGGGCAGGACACTGGGAGATTTGATGAGCTGTTGAATGCAAAACTGATGACCAGGCTCTGTAAACCTTCACAGAATTGCACAGGACAATATTTCCTTTCCAAAAAAGAGAGAGAATTATGGCTTAGTGTTAAACAGAACTAAAAAAAGGCTGGGGCGTTGGACATACCCTGTGATGTGAGTTGCTCACCCCAACTAGCGGGTGGAGGTGCCATTTATCTTGGGAACAGAGGGAAAGTCCCAGACTTCTCAGGGTCCAGAGAGTTCTAAAACCTGACTTGCAACAGTAACCCCTTCTCTACTCCCCACGCCCAAGGGAAGCTGCTACCCCTCACTTCTGAGTCTTTGTCTCAACCTGGGGATACCCTGAAGATTTTCCTGGTTCTGACCCAGGGATATTTACATGATACCCTTTTGATTTTATATATATATATATATATATATATATATATACACACACACACATATATACATACACATATATACACACATTAGGGATTAAAAATGAATTGAGGGAAAAGTATACTTAAAAAATAAATAAAAGGTTTGAAACAAACAGAAACAAAACAAACAAAAGCATAAGCGTTAAGTGTTCCAAGGGCAGAAAGAACAGTTGGGAGAGACTATTCTGTTAAACATGTTTTCATGGAGCAATCAAATCGCATGCCACTATTTTGTAATTACCTGTCAGTCCCTTCATTATATAATTACTCATCTGTGTTAGTCCAGGTAGACTAGAGAAACAAATTCACAGACATGCATATGTATATAAGGGAGAGGTTTATATACAAGAGGAATGGAACATTGAGAAAGCATCCCAACCCAGTCCAGTCCATAAGTCCATAAGTCTGATATTAGCCCATATGTCTGATACCAATTGACAAGTACTCTTCAGACTCATGAAGTACATGCAGTGACTCCAGGATAATCACAGGCCAGTGGGTGCAGTCTTGTGCATCCAATGGTGGTAGAAACATTGCAGTGCTGGCAGGAGTCTCTCTATGACTTCTCAAGTATCTCAGCATTGGCAGGAGTCTCTACATGTTTTTTTCGGCTTTAGAGGTCTGGTTCCATCAGGGTAAGCCCATGTGGTTTCTCCTCCAGGATGTCTCACGGGGAGTCTGCCTTGTGTCTTGTCAGTAGAGCATCTTCAAGGAATTGAGCCATAAATCTCTCACCTCCAACGGTGAAATACGGTCAGATGTCCCAGAATTCTCAGGAGAAAGCTATGCCCACACAAAAGTCTCATTGGCTATCTACAGATTGACAGACTAGACTCCACCCCTACACTCCCAGTTCTGAAATTGACACACATTAGTGACGACCACATCATCTGATTTTCTGTGCTTTACAAATTTATGTCCCCTACGATCTTAATATTTTTATATAGAACATGTTAGGTGTTCTTAAATTTACATGGTTTCTCCAAGGGTGTGTGTGTGTGTGTGTGTGTGTGTGTGTGAGGCCAGATTGACCAGAGAAACAAATCCAATAACACATAATGTGTAAGAGAGAGTTCTATATCGAGAAGCAGTTATATATCAAGCAAACATCTCAGACCAGTCCAGATCAAGCCCATAAATCTATACTAGTCCATAAGTCTAATACTAGTCCATAAGTCTGATACTAGTCCATAAGTCTCTCTTCAGTTTCAAGGAGTCTCAAGCCAAGATGCAGAAAGATCACACAGTACTGGCCAGCGGGTGCAAAGTTGTGTGGATTCAAAGGCAGTGGCCCCATCACAGGCCTAGCAGCAACCAGCATTAGCCAAGAGGGAGGTGAAGGTAGAAAGTGGAGTGGTAGTGGAGGTTCCTAGCACCCTCCTTATGAGATGGCTACACCCACAAGGAGGCATTATGAGGCTGTGACCGGATTGATGGGTTGAATACCACCCCTCTACTTTTATATATGCTGACATGAAATTGAATGATTCCCACAGAGCGCCTGCCATTTAATTCAGTCGTTTGGAGTTATTCTGATGACCTCGTGGCAATCATGTATTTGCAAAGTGACCTGAGTGTCAAGACCTCAAAATATTGTGGCTCCCGGAGGTAATGCCCAGGGATGTATTTCGGAACAGGGGTTGATCCAGTATGGTGAGTTGAATGTGCGCCCATGCCACTGACTTGCACCGTGGGCTCTGAAAACATGGTGTGCCTGTGTATATACTGGGAGAGGTACATACAGAAATATATATCTGCATGGACCTTAGGCTTCCCCAGATCAGCTTTGCTGGGTGAAGAACTTTTTGCCTAGTCAATCTAGGATGCTGATTGAATGTGTCCAGCTTATTAGACGCAAGTAAAAAGAAACATTAAAAAAGCTCTCAAATTTAGTTATCTTTTCAACTAAGATTTTTCAGAGTTTTATTGAGTTATTGTTGGATTTAGGGGTGTTTTTTCTTTCTTTTTTGGTATCTTTTTCTTTATAAGAAATCTAGGATCATTGCAAATGAGGGGGAGAACCGGGAGGGGACCTAAGGCCTACAGGTGGGTAATTGGTCACCCCTTGACAGGGGAGTCATGGGGAGGAGACAGACCAGTCAAGGGGCAGCCGGGAAGTGATGATGCATACAAGTTTCCTCTAGTTGCTGAAGCCTTCCCTTCCCACCCCCCCCACCCCCTCCCCCCACCCGCCCTAGCCATCATGGTCCCAACTCTACCTTACAAATCCAGATGGACTGGAGAAGATACACTGGTGGAGAGGGGAGCTGGAGATACGGGAAAACCAGGATAGGTGAGTCCCTTTGGGCCAGTGGTTAGATTGGAGCTGCTGGGGCGGTGGGGGGGGGGGGTGTGTGTGTGGAGAGAAGGTGGGTAGAGAGATGGAACCAACTGCAAGGATATACACATAAGTTCCTATTTGAAGAATGGGCATCAGGGGAGTGGGTTTGGGGAGAGGTCGGGCAGTGTAAAATATGACAGACGATAATAATTTGTAAAGTATTGAGGATTGGTGGGAAGGAGAGAGCAGGGGAAGAGGGGAAGGGATGGAAAAGTCTACTAAGGGCTCAAGGGAAAAGGCAGATGATTGGAAAACGATAATAGCTGTGGATGTGTGAACATGCCTGGCACTGTATGTTTATTTATGTATTGTGAAAAACAATGTACGAGCCCCCAGTAAAATGATTTAATTAAAAAAGTACTGAAAAAAAAAAAAGAAATCTAGGGTACGTTTATCTCCAAACAAAAAGGAAAAGGGTCAGTAGTGTCTGGGGTGAGGGCAGGGAAGTTGGTGGCAAATGAAGAGCTCATCATCACAAGTACAAAGAAGAGCGTTTTTCTAAAATTGAATTGTGAGGCCGCTTGGCAGCTCATTGCAATATGATTAAGCCACTGAATTGTATGATAGACGTGAATTATGTCAATAAAACCGTCACAAACATTTTTATGAAGTGGAAACCCCAAGCTAAAACTGAAGAGCCAATCCAGACCCATAAAGACTTCATGGAACAGAAGAGAACCACTCCCTAGTCTTTCCGTGGCTGTCAATCTTTATGGGGGCAAACAGCTTCACCTTTCTTCTGTGAAGCGACTGGTGGCTTCCAACGGCCATCACCGCACTTAGCAACTGAGCATTCTCACCACGATGCCCCCCAGGCGCCTGTAAAATTCAAATACAGGCCATAAAAGTGGGCCAAAACAAGGAAGCGATATGAGCCCATCTAAGGTCTTGAAAGACACGTGAATGACATTGAATGAGCCTTTGGGTCTGGTCCAACCCATAGCAACCTGATGCACCACAGACGAAGCCCAGCCGGGGCCTGTGCCATCTGCGTGACCATTGGCGGGTTCGCGTCTGCTATGATGCATTTATAGGCATTATAAAATACTGTGGCTTCTGGAAGGGGCAGAGCCGCTGCTCAGGCCAGAGAGGGGTGTCCTGGCGCCAACTCCTGCTGGCTTCTGAAAGCCAATTGTTAAATAGCCAGGGATTTTGCAAGCAGATTGTTAAGCCGTTGGAATCTTAAAACTGGCCACTCGAAGAATATTTACACCACAGAAATTGGCAAACACGACAAGCCAGGGTTTTGTCCTCCCCAGAGAGCACATTAATCAGCACATAAAGAAGTCCAAATGTCATTTACAAACCACGTTGATGAAAAAGTCCAGGTTTTCAGCTGCTCTTGGTGGGCAGGCTCCTTCCTTACACACTCTTAGATTTAAATTCTTCCCCCCAAGTAATTCCAAGCCTCGCTTCTCCTTTTCCCTTCTTTCATGAGGTGCTTCCAAACCGCCCCCCCCCCCCGCCCCAGTTCTGTTGTGACTGGATAGGAATTTGTAGGACGTTAACAGCTAAGAATATGAGCTTTTGAGTCTGGACACAGACTAGGTACATGGGAGTTTCAATCTGTTCATCCAGACGTGCCATTTGGGCCACACTCATCTTTTGATGCATTCATTGTCTCCATTTGTGAAAGGACCATCATTAGAGTGAAGTGGTTGTAGCCCTGTGGAGAGATGGCTTCTGGGTTGGGCTGCTAACCTCAATGTCAGCAGCTCAAACCTGCCAGTCTGACTACACTCTTAAGATGTCATGTTCTCAAGAACTAGAAGATTCTTGTCGGTGCTACAGGTGAGTCCAAGTGGACCCACTGGCACTGGGTTTTGCTTTGTTCTAATGAAGTGGCTGCATAAATAGTAGGAGCAGCTTGTTTATAGGGTTGCTGGAGGAATAAAAGGAATATTATATATAAAGGACTCAGAACTCTGTCTGGTATGTATCCCGTAGTACTGTACATGAATTTATTTACTTGGGGGTGGAGTTTACCATATATATTGCTTCTCTTCCTCTATTTATTTTTCTGTTATTATACAAGTATTGCCAGAGATGCAGAACTGGAATTTAATGATTTTTGGGTGCTTTTTTCCCTGCAGACATTGGAAACCTGATGTCTTTGATCTGGAGCCTTGATCTGGACATCTAAGGAGTTCCCATTGTCACACCTTATGCCACCTTCCCAGAGTGAGCTGTAAGCCCTGAAAATGAGCAAGCCCAAAGTGTGTGGGGCCAAGAGAGCCACACTATCTAGAAGTCAGGGCCAGGAGAGCAAGTGACCTTTTCTTTAGCTGCCATCAAATCATTTGCAACATGGAATGACCCATAGAACAGAGTACAACTGTTTCTTCAACTTTTCAAGATTATAAATCATTATGGGGGCAGATAGGCTCATCTTATTCCTATGGAGTGGAAGGTGGGTTTGAACTGCTGATAGAAGCCCAATGCTTTAACCCATTGTGTTAAAGAGCTTCTTCCAACTATAACAATTGAGAGTGTTAAGTGTGAAGGGGTGGAGTTTAGCCTGTCAATCAGATCACAGCTTGATGATGCCTTCCTCTATGTGGACATGGTTTCCTCCTGAGGATTCTGGGAACTTCTCTCTATCTCTGCCTTGATCTTCCTGTTCACAAGCCATATGGACACATATGGAAACCTCTCTATCTCTCTCTCTGCTTCACCTTCCTGTGGAAAAGCCACATTTGGAGATCAGGTGGAGCCACGTGGAGACTTGTGCCAGAGCTGTGAAATTCCCACCACCATTAGATCCACAAGGCTTTGCACCCAATGCCCTGTGATCTTCCTGCATTTTACATCATTGCATGTGCTCAGTGAGTCTGAAGAGGAATGTATAGACTAGTACGGGAACTATGGGCCAATATCAGACTTAAGGATTTGAGACGGAGTAGGTTGGCATGTTTTCGTAATATACAATTGCTCTTTTATATAAAGTTTTCTTATAAATATGTAAGTGTACCTGGATTTGTTTCTCTGGTCAACTTGGCATAACAGTCAATAATTGAGTGTATAAGACTTTGTCTTATTCTCTACAGCATTTGTATGCATACTTAACTGCTATGATTTTCCCTGTTATCCCCATTGGATTAAGACCATAAAGGAAGAGGTTTTCTCTGTGTTACTTTGTGTCCTGATTCAGTGCGGCCTACTTTGTCGGAGTTCAGTGAATATTTTTTGGTCTCTGGGTTTTAGATAAGCCTAGGGAAACTTCTGCAATGATTGATGTTGATGGTAGGTGCCATCGAGTCAGTTTTGACCCCATATATGACAGAACAAAACACTTTCCAGTCCTGCGTCATCCTCAATTGTTCTGTCTGAGCTCGTTTTTTGCTGCCCTTGTGTCACTCCATCTTGTCAAGGGGTGTTTTCTTTTTCACTACCCCTCCACTTGGTAAAGATGATAGCCAAGAAAACACAGAGGGGCAGCTCCACTCTGCGACACAGGGTCACTGTGGGTCAGAATTGATTTTGTGACACCTCACAGCAACAACAGGAGACCACGCTGGTTGCCACAGAGGCATCTGACTCAGGGTGGCCCCCACATGTACCAGAGGCCAGCTGTGCTCCCTAGAGTTTTCTTTTTTGGTGACCTTTATTTTGTGATATAAATAAAGATTTGCAGAGGAGTTCATGAAGTTTACATTCCACCATTTATGCATACTGTGTTTCAATTCATCCGTTTCAATCCCCTCAACGTCCCTTTGTTTACCCCACTTCCTGCCAGTGTTTCCAGTTTCCATTCCTCCTTCTTTCCTATCCCTCTGCACTTGGTTTATTACTCTAACGTGGGGTGAGCTCTTATCCAGAACTGAAGGGTGACTGAAGACCATAGTCTTAGAGACCTTTAGGGGATCCAGCTGTCTCTACCTGACCAATAAGCCTGATTTCTTTTATGATTCTGAGGTCTTTCCTGGTGAATGTGAACTTCCACATTTTCTCCCACTCTAGCCTTTTCATGGGATACTATTCATAGCAATTGTTAGGTGTAGCTGGGCATTATCTATTTCTTCTGGTCTATGGGTTGTAGAGTGTGATGTGTGTGAGTTCCCTTAGTTCATATGGGCTACTTGCTTACTTTTGACTTCCAGTTCTCATCACTCCTCTCACATGTAAATAGAGAGAGGCCAATAGTTGTACTTCAAGCAGCTGCTCATGAGCTTTTAAGGCCACAGGCCCTTCTCACGTAAGCAGGATGGACACAGCACCTTGACTTTATGAATGCTGTTATGTTAATTGACCTTAGTGTCACTGAGATTATTTGCTAGGCCCTGGGCCCAGTGACTTCTTCCCTCAGGATGTTTTATTATGTATAAGACGTTTATATAACTTTGCCTCCCCTACACACATGACTACATTTGCAGCAAAAAAGATATAAATACAAAACTACTCTGTCATGGGTGTCAGTGGCTGCTGGGGGGCGGGGTAAGTAGATTGAGCTCCTGGTAAATTTGAACCTCCAACTTTTCAGCTAGTGGTCAAATGCCTAGCCAAGGCACTTGTACCCCTAAAACATATAGTGCGTGTGGGTTTCCAACCAAAATGTCACATTTGCAAAGAGATAGCATTTCATCAGTTGTTTTTCTTTATAAGTACACCGTAGACTTAGTTTCCCGAGAGAGCTTTTAAAAAGTGCCAATACTTGGACTACTTTTTTTGGTGGCCAGGGACCTGAGAGATGTTATGAATATAGGTGTGATACCCTTGAGGAGGGTGAAGGACATCGTCCTAGTTCCTTCTGGCCCAGTGGTCTGTGCTGGAGCTTCTGTTGGCTTCCTGAAATCTCAGGCTAGCCTTACCTCTCCCCACGAAAGGCCAGCATCTGGGTTCAGAGCTTGCTCTATGCTGAAGCAAAAAAAAAAAAAAAGTATGTCTCCCTAGAAGGGGCCTCTCCATGCTTCAAAATGATTTTGCACCAGAAGACTTGGTGCTTAAACTCCACAGTTTGGTGGCAGTGCTTTGCTGGAAGTGTTATTTTCTTCAAAGATACACCAGTCTTTGAGAACCTGCATGAAAATTTATCAGTTATCTGTACTGTCTGGTGATGGAGTTTATGGGTTCATTTCATGATGGCGGGTTCCAAAAGACAGCAGCCAGGTGAACTGACGAGACTACGGCTCACTCCTGTACCCCTTCCAGCTCAAAGGAAGATTGGGCCCTGATGGAAATGTCACTTAACCCCATCCCAAATTAAATCCTCTGCCATCAGTAGATTCTCACTTGTAGGGACCCTCTACTGAGCTTCTGGAGCTATAAATCTTTTAAGAAGTAGATAGCCCTCTCCTTTCCCGGTGGTGCAACTGGTGGATTTGAGTCATCTTCCACATGGCTGCTTCAGCTTCCTGATAGCATGGCAGCGGAGTCTCAGGAAAGCAAGTTCTCTGAGATGAGGCGATGTGACCCATGTGACCTCAGGCCTGATTCTTCCTTGTGCCACATTTTATTGGTCTAAACCAGTCACAGAGCCAGCCGACTTTCAAGGGGGAGGGGAAGCACGATCCATCTCTGAGTGAGAGGAACTGCAAAGAATTCTGGGTTGCATGCATCATCCTTTGCTACACAGCCAGAGAAGATACTTCTACTTCCCTTGCTTTTCAATCAGAAAGAAATGCCTTTGGTCAAATTGTATTTAATCTGCTAAGTCAGGTCTGTGGCATACCCGGGGACGAGACCTAATGCCATCAGGTATTCTTCCCCTTCTACTGCTCAGGGGAATGCTGGCTGATAGAAATGCTGGGGAAGACACAGCACCATTCATCAGAGTTCTTAGTGGTCAGGAGCCCTCTGCCTGCCTAACTCACAGCAACTTAAACAGCATTCTTTAAACAGTCATGGGACTTTTCTGAAGATGGGGACTGTGTGCTTCCATTTAGCTTGTGGAATTTCCTTTACAAATGGAATTAAAATGACTATGGAATTTCCCTCAAATCTTCTGAAGTCCCTCATGGATGTAAAACAGAATATCGATCATTTCTTTTTTATCTTATTTTTGAACCAGGATAAACAAATCTCTAGAGACTGTAACCTGTTTAATGGCTCCTTAAGGGTATGGCAGGAGTGGTTGGTGGCAAATAGAGAGTTAATAACAAAGAGTACAAGAAGAAAGCAAATTGCTCTAAAACTGAATGACCGTACAACTCTTAAGAAAATTGACCCATTGAATTGTATTTTTTGTGAATTATGTGCCAAGAAAATGGTTTTGTTTCCTTGCTTTTTAGTAGTAAGAATATGTAGACCAAGGCATTTGCCAGGACAGCTTCCAGATGTACAATTCAATGATATCAACTACATTTTTTAAGCTGAGTTACCATTATCACCTTTTCCCACAATAGTCTATGACCATTAACATATACTCAAAGCCCCCCACCCAATAACAACAAAAATCCTCCTCCCCTTCCCCTTCCACCTCTAGTAACCATTATAATCTTTGGGTTTTATATATAAAACTGCTTCAAAGCTCTGTGGAAAATTCCATTACCTTTTGACACCCTTTGTCAACCAATTTTTGCAAACTCCTTAAGGAGGACTGGAGACAGACAGACTACATACAGACTACGTTTTGTGCTGCTAACTTCAAGGTTAGCTGTTCGAAACCACCAGCTCCTCTGTGAGCAAAAGATGAGCCTTTCTGCTTCCATAAATACCATATTTGTTGGACCATAAGATGCACTCTTGTTTTCCCAAGAGTACATCTTATGGCCCAAAGGTATGGTACCCCAGAACATTTGTTTATGATCTCACATGCCTGCAGACTGTCTGCTGCTGTTTGCAGGCTGTGGATCGCTGTGTGTTTGGGGGAAGTGCTGCCTCCTGGAGTCTCAATGTCAGTCAGGTCACATGATGGGTCCAGTGCACACCTCCCCTCCATTGTCACTGAAAGTGATGATGGTTCTGAACACCACTGTTGAGTTCACGCTATTAAATATAGCTGTATTTTGCTTTATTTTAATAAATATTTTAGTATACTGATACTGTTTCATTCAGAACATTTTTCTTGTTTTCCTGCTCTAGAAATTGGGTGTGTCTTATGGTTTGAAAAATGCGGTACTTACAGACATGGAAACTCACCCACTGGGGCGTTCTCCAGAGTCACTGCAGAAAGAGAGTTCTATAGAGTCCCAAAGAGTCCCTGTGAGTCAGAATGGGTTTTATGGCGGTGAGTTTGACTTTGTTTGTTTTGTATGTGGCTATTTTATATACACGAGACTACGGTGCTTGTCCTTTTGTAGCTGACTTCTTCTGTTCAGCATAATGTTTTAAAGTGTCATCCAGATTGTGGTCTGCCTCAGAGTGCCATTTCACTCATAGCTAAGTCATATTCCCTTGCACATGTCCACCATCCTAATGATCCCTTCTTCGATTGCCTGGCATTTACATTGCTCCCATCTTTCAGATCCTGTGCGTAGCACCATAGCAGGCATGGAGATACAGCAGTCTCATGGACTTCTGCTTTCCCAATTTTTGGAGCCTATACCCGGAGTGGAAGGGTGCAGTGGAATTTCAGTCCCTCCTTGTGTCACTTTTCGAGGAGCCTCCAACCTGCTTTTCTGCTGGCTGTGCCATTTTTCATTCCCACCAGCAATTTGCTCATCCAGTGCCCACCTCTCTGCAGGCTCCCTAGAAACTTCTCTTTTCAAGGGACGTTCATGCTTGTACCAAAGGAGAAGCAAACAGGAAAAATAAAACTAGTCATCAGGGAGATGGGACTAGAACTCAGCGAGCCCTTCAAAACTGGCCGCATAAACCCAGGACACAATCCCTGGGACAGCGTTCATGCGAACTACAGGTCATTCTGACTTAGCTTAGCATCTTAAGTACCTGTCCTCCGAGTGGCTGGCCATGGATTGTACTGGAGAGCATTTAGCAGGTCCTGAGTGCTCTATCAGGTCGAGGATACAAGGTTATCTTCAGAGAAGGTCTCTGCAGAGCAAGAGGCTATGCAAATACCACTATTGCTATTCTTTGAGCACAAATTTATAATTGACTTTCTGTTAAACATTGCAGCAAGTTAAATTAATTCAGGATGATTACAGTCATTAAACAAATGCTGGATAATGACTGCTTTCTTATTTTAGCATTCCTCAAACCACTGGGGTAATACCCTATAAAGCTTTTGCTCCATTGTCAGATTAATCAGGATGCAACATCTGCTTTTCACAGTAAACCCCACTATCCAGCTTTGTGGAAACAGGACTGTGATTTAAGGTTACTTCTAGACTGATTCACCTTTGACTTCTTCCACCCCCCTCCATGATTGTGATGGCCATTCTATTAGGTCCAATTGAGTAGTTCATTAGAGCATACAAAACGCTGTCTGCAATTCCTACCTGTTCAATAAGAGGTGTGCCCCTAACAGCTTACCCTGGGCAGGTATTCTCTTACAGCTAGACTTCCAAAGTGAGAGGGACCCCCAACGAGAGGCACCGCAATGATCTCCACCTGTTTTCCCTTTGGAGCGGTCACCTGGAGAATTATGTTCCATCTTTGTGCAGGACAGAAACAGTTAAGTCTTGAGGGCTGGCCATTCCAACCTCCGGCTGAGAGAAAGATGCCTGCTGCCCTGGGGGTGGCGCAGGGAAGGCTGGGCTCCTCGGCCACTCTCCAGAGAAGAGGTCATCTGTCTGGTGCCACCTCAGGAGCTGGCCATATTCTGCAGAGGACATTGAATGATAACACCCTGCAAGTCAGCTGACTGCCGTGTCATAGCTGCTGCCTTCTGCATTATCGCAACTGCCAAAGCTCCAGGCTCCTGCAGCTTCCTTTCTCGTCGCAGTGCGGCAAGGCAGAGGCAGGCACCCAGCGCAAAGCCACTGAGTGCCAGAGTTGTATCCTCCCGCTGTTACGGAGGAGCACTTGCCTTCACTCAGCCAGCAGCAGAGATGCAGGCTGAACGTTCCGGTGGCTTCTACTCTGGCAGCGTGAATTTTCTTTTCAGCCCAGCAGACACTGCTCTGGAGTGTTGGAGCCCACACGGCTTCCGATGGAGCACTCGGGTCGTTTGTAGGAAGAGTTTGGAGGCATCTTGCGCCACGCGGCTAGACCTGCGGCAGTCAAGTCTTAAGAGGATGGAGACGATGCTTGCCTGCCCTGCAGGGCTGGGCTGGGGCCTGTGTGGGCAACTTCACCTCCCTGCGGGCTGGGATGGCCCCAGCTCACACCCAGGGCTGGTCGCAGCTGCCCACATCTCTGTTAGAACCCGGGTGTCAAGGAGAAACCTGACTCACTGACCTAAATCCAGCGCTCTCCTCTCTCTGGATTTGGGGCAGCTGTTGCCTGGCAGGGACACCACCAGCCATCGAGGGGAGAATCGTGGGGGCTGCAGCGGGTGCCAGGTGGAGCCTGGGAGAATGGCACAGTCTAGCTCCAGTGACCCGATGGCGGCTGCTGCTTTTCCTACGTGACTGTGCTCGCTACAGACACAGCTGTGGGGATTAGTCTGCCGCCTCTGCCGTCCTCATCCTCTCAGGCTGGGGACCAGGGTACCAGCCTGCTCACGCTCCGCCTGGCTCTTCTTGCTTGCGATGCTGTGCAGACAGGACGGGCCACAGAGACAGCAGAGCAAGATTCAGAAAGCATCACGCGGTCCTTTGCTGCGATGTGAGCGAAGCAAACCTACCTCTTCTCCACCACCATGCCCTCTGTGTGTGTGTGTGCGTGTGCGTGTGTGCCCACATTTGAGCACATGCATTCTAATTCATCTCATCGGAGAGCCTAACAGATATCCCCCTGGATGTGGTTTTTAATGACCTGGGGGTAAGCAACATCCAAACAAAACCAGGCAGCCTGTGGAAACAACGATTTGAGCCCGGCCATCCATTTAGGTCACTGTCAATTTGAAAGCCAAGGCTTGTGAAGCTGAGCCCTAAGGGACAAGCCCAGCTACGGAAAAACGAGATGGTAGGTAAAGAAATAAAAATGACAAACAGAATGGAGCCTGGGTGAGAGGAATGCCATAGCGTCAGCCCCCTCCCGGTGGCAATCTCTGCAGGCCCGGGTTGAATAATTCATAGACTGGAATGACGCTACTTTCACCTTGCCAGTGAAGCCTGCATGGTGGGAATCTGTAATACATTGTCAAGATAAAGTAAAAAAAGTCAGAATCCATTTGAATCTGAAGAGCCTTTTCAAAGCAGATGCAGCCGCCTCCCCTCCTGGGTCCTGGACATCTTTTACAATTACCCTGCGAGAACCGCTCTTCATCCACAAGCCCTGCTGTTGAAGGAGGAGGAGGAAGATGACTGTGATTACAATAGCGACCACGGGATGCCGGCAGGCAAACCGGACTCCTGGCCATCTTGGTCGCTGAGGCTAGCTGCGGGTTGGGTGCAATCAGTGTGTTGCTGGTCCGTCTCTCTCTATGGACCTGCCTTGCCCCTGCGTGTCCCCACTTAACTCTTGGCAGCCTGGCAGAGAACATGCTCTCAGGCTGCCATGTTATTTGTTTTGCAGCCGGCTGCTTTTTCTCTCCCGATGCCTGTATTCCAGATGCCTGTGCTGCGGAGGAGGGGGGCGGAGGCAAACCCAATAGGGATGGCGGCTCGATCGCGGGTGGAGGCTAGTGCGGGCTTACAGATATGCATCAGCTCTTTCCCTGGACCATCTACAGCCAAGCATTCAGGGAAGGGAGGGAGGATACCTTCTGGGAGCAGAGTGTTCAACATCCAGCCAAGTTCAGGTGCATGTCTTTCTGTCTTCTTCCAAGTCTCATCTGCTTTGGGGTTAGAAATCCAGCAGCGGTGGGGGATGGGGGACAGGGGGCGGATGAGAACCCTGGTCTGGCATGTGTCCAGACCTCTCAATCGGAGAGTCAACTTTGGGGTTCGTAAGCAGAAAGAACTGTGGTGGCATTGATTCAAAATATGGCTGTTTGATTCACAGAGGAACTAAGGTTTGGTGTGACTCCGATTGTGCTAGGGCGTCCTTACCATCTAGTTGAAGTCTATACTTAAACCTTAAACCCGAGCACCACCGACCCACCTCCACCTCCCTCAACGACAGACCACACCATTCATTTTTAGGGTACTTTTGCAGTCCTTAGAAGGACACATATTTTCTACATCTTTATGTTGAGAACGGACTGCCGGCATGTGACAGGCACAAGGACTTGTGCAATTGTCACTTGGATTTGCTGTGAAGATGGTCGGTGGGCTCGGGTTCCTGAAGCCATCTCTGTGTTTGATAGGCTCGGGTAGATTTCGGAAGTCTGACAAGAGTACATTGGGATGTTTGAGGCTTGTGTGTCTTAGCCTTCTGTTTGATTGACAGACGCCTCTGGTCTGTCCCTTTACCTGTTAATACAACTGTCTCACCCCAGGACCTTCCTGAGAAAGAGGTAAGTTATGTTCCTAATTCATGGTGTAGTGGGCTGTCTAATTTCAGTGGATACACGTGTTTGGGTGTTATGCTTACTTACTGCTTACTGTTATTCTCACTTGTTGGACAATCAAGAGCAGCTCCCCTCCCGCCCTGAGTTTCCCCAAGTACATACATGAAGATGCTGCTCTAAAAAGTGATGTAAGGGGCTGAGCCCCGGTGGCGCAGTGGTTGCGCGTGGGACTGCGGCCCACTGGGACGGAGGTTCAATTCCAGCAGTGGGGCTGGGCCTCCTACTCCCACCACCGGAGAGCAGTGAGGCCTAAAAAAAAAAAGTGATGTAAGTATAGCATTTGTTTATTCCTGATAGATGTTTAGTCCCATATGTATGCATTCAATCATTTGCAGAGAAAAGGGCAAACAATTTCTTCCTTGTAAATGATTTCCCCACCAAACAATAAGGCACTTGACTAGTATGTCACCATGCTGTTTTCAGCGACCTCCCATTTCTAATACTTAGCCTATTATTTGATCTTTTCAAAAGGGGCTTGCCAGTGAGAGACAAAGCTTTATTTTTATAGTGCACATTGTCTGGGGCTGTCATTTTCAAGCTTTTAAATAGTCCAAATTTGAGCAGAATAACTCTTGATGGAGCTGCTTTACAGATCTGCTGCTTTACAGCATCCTAAAACGATCTAAAGAATATCTGAGAATCAGATTTTTGCTGGCTTGCGGACTCCTCAGAAGTGATTGATCTCCACTTGATAAAATGAGTATATTTCAACCTCGAGATTCAGATATTTACACTGCATTATTACGTGGCAAATGGGAAACTTGAGTTTTTCCTTGAGGATACAGTGCTAGAATATTAATGGTTTTAAAAAGTAAAGTGTAACAAGACTTTACCATCCCAAGTTAGTGCTTGAAGATGTGAAAAAAAAAAATTCACTTGTTTGGGCACCAACAGGTCAGGATTGTTATATAGAGAGCTGCTAGCAGACTTGAAAATCTGTAACTCCAGTGCTTCTCTCCACCTAAATGTCCTTTTTCAACTCTCAGGGTATTTGAATGCAAATCAGTAGATTTTAAAATACATTCATTAGCTCTTTGTTCTTCCATTCTGAGCAGTGTTTTCACTACTCGTGGACACCTCTTACTGAGGATGTTTTAGTGACATCTAGGTTAAGGTAAAAGAAACGCTTAGGATGATTGTATCTGAGTGATCACAGTGGGCTTGAGAATGAAGGAGTCAACTGTGGAAGTGTGTGTGCAGGGATTACCATAAGCAAAATCGCTGACAATCCTCGCCTACCACTATTTGAGAGCTTGTCTTTCTTTTTAATGGGAAGGAGGATGAGAGGTTAAACCAACCCCCCTCCTTCCTGGTTCCTAACTCCCAATCACAACCCCCCTCCTTCCTGGTTCCTAACTCCCAATCACTACGGAACCTCATCTTCCATTGCAAGCAGTAATTGAAAATTTCAACACACGGCAACACACTCTTAGAAACTATCCAAGTGCCTCATGTTTAAAGGTGGGCTGTGTAAAAATAACCACTTAATCATGTCAGTCTTTCTGGACATAAGTGCATTTTAAATTTCATCTCATTACAAAAGTCCAGTGTGTGGTAAGTCTCTACCCAGCATTTGTTTTAACAACTACCATGGCGAACAGATGCATTTCACAGCGAGTCAAATAGAATATTCACAGTACACAAAAGATGCCTCCAATTAACATGTTGACAAGAGCAGAGGCATTATCTAGCCCCTCCTCTCCCCACCCCCTGGAAATTGTAAATGGTCTTTAGGAAAGGTGAATTTACCAAGTACCAACAGCAGTCTGTCAAAGAGAAACAGGCAGGTGGAACAAAAGAAACAGGTCAAGATAAATGAGGCTTCTCTCATTGTTCAGTGAACCATTTTGTAAAACAACACTATTAGAAATGGTTGATAAGTATGTGTGTGTGTGTGTGTGTGTGTACCTTTGTCTACTTTTTAAAAGAGCCCCCTCTTTGGTAGGATAGATTTTTATCCCAAAATATCTTCAATGAACAATTTCAAACATCCAGAAGGTGGGAGAGATGTGGACACCTGTATGCCCACCATCTAAATTCTATAGATAACATTTTACTATATTTGTTTTATCCCATACCTTCCCAATCATCTACCCATCAACCCTTGGCTATTGTTGTTGTTATTATTATTATTATATCTGAAGTATGTGCAGACACCAGTGTCAGACATCAGTGTCCTTCCCTCTAAGATCACGGCTGTGTAAGTGTTGGATTGGAGTTCAACAGTTCTTCCCATTGCTTTATTTTAACAACTTTTGCATAAAGTGGCTTACAGAAAAAAAGTTCATGGAACAAGTCCATTAGCTTTTTTTTTGGGGGGGGGGGGGAAGTATCACTGCCTTCTGGTGGTCATGGGAGCTACTCCCCGCTGCTCCTGAGAGCAGCTGCTGGATTTGAACTGCAAAGCCCGCGGGCCACAGTCCACACTCAACCACTTACGCCACCAGGGTTCAGCTCCCATTAGTTTTTTAAAAAAAACATTTTATTGACAAAAAATTTGACTGAGCCCCGGTGGCGTAGTGGTTGTGCGTGGGACTGCGGCCCACTGGGATGGAGGTTCAATTCCCGCTCACAGGAGCAAAGGCTGGGCCTCCTACTCCCTCCACCAGGGCAGTGATGCCTAAAAAAAAAAAGACATATAATTCATGTACTGTACAATTCAATCATTTGAACATATTAAAAGTAATGCACAATCACCAACACAATCAATTTTAAAATATTCTCTTCAGTTTTGTACCCAATGTTATTAGTGGTCCATTTTCTCCAACCACCCTGCCACAACCTTAAGAAATAAAACAATGATCTTTTTAAAAAAATAAATCATTTTCCTGGGGGCTCATACAATCCTTATCACAATCCATACATACATATATTGTGTCAAGCACCTCTGTACACTGGCTGTCGTCATCATTCTCAAAACATTTGCTTTTTACTTGAGCCCTTGACAACAGTTATTCATCTTTTCCCCTCCCTCCCCACTACCCCTCCCTTATGAAGCCTTAAAAATTTATGAATTATTATTATTTTGTCAAATCTTACACTGCCCAACATCTCCTTTTGCCCAATCCTCTGCTGTCTGCCCTCCAGCTAGTAGGTTATAGGTAGATCCTTGTAATTGGCTTCCCCTTCCTATTCCACTTTCCATCCACCCTCCCAGTATCTCCACTCTCACCACTGGTCCTGAGGCTTTCATCTGTCCTGGATTCCCTGTATTTTCAGTTCTCATCTATACCAGTGTACCTCTTCGAGTCTAGCTGGATTTGTAAGGTAGAATTGGGATCATGATAGTTGGGGGATGGAAGACTTTAAGAAGTAGAGGAAAGTTGTATATTTCATTGTTTCTTCACTGCACCCCACTCTGCACTCCCCCTCATTAACACAGGCTGGTATCCTTCTTCCATGGGAGCTTTACTGCCTCTGTGCTGGATGACTGCTCATTTACCTTTAAATCTTTAAGACCCCAGACACTTTATCTGTTGGTAGCCAGACACCATCAGCCTTTTCCACCACATTTGCTTATGCCCCCATTTGTCTTCAGCGATCATCAGAAGGGTGGGCACACAATGATATGATTTTTGATGCTTGATACCTGATTCCTTCCACATCTCATGGTCACACAAGCTAGTGTACTTCGTCCATAGTGGGCTAATTCTATTTTTGCACACATTTTGTAAAGCCATCTCATGTATAATGAAATAATTTGAGGGCGGGGGTACAATATGTCATTACTGTTTGTTTATTTTTTAATGTAGCAGAAACTATTACTTAGACATGGCAAGTGTCTGGCTACAAACACTTAGGATCCTAGGTTTTAACTCGGAAGGGACAAAGCCTTCATCCCCCGTAACAGAATGCAAACCTTTCTCTAACCGCTTTCCTCATGCTCCAAATGAACCCTCACCCACTGAGCCTGAGAAGCACCGGTAACTTACACTGGTACTGGAATGCAGGAGGAGGTGACAGGATATTGGACCACTCATCACAATGTCAGTGGTTCATATACACCAGCTGCTCTGAGGAAGAAAGATAAGGCTGTCTGTTCCTGTAAAGATCTATAGTTTTGAAAACTCTCTACAGGGCTACTAGGCGTCAGATTTGATTCCATGGTTGTGGGTTTGGGGTGTTCCCCTTCTGAGCCTCCCCATGTGGAACAAACAGTTCGTGTTCTCTGCTAGTCACCTGGAAGGGGAGACATTTGAACCCACCCAGGGACATGTTAGAAGAAAGGTCTGATGATTTATTTTTAAATCCACTATTTGATATGTAGCACAGTCCACTCTGACAGGCATGGGGGTGCCATGAATTGGAATCAACTAAGTGGCTATTGGCCCAATTTTGGGCATCACCACTTTCTTGCAGGCTTCTGAAAAGCAACCCAATTGTCTCCTCAACCAGCAGCAATTGTTCCATGTGGGCTCTTCTGGGTCTCTGCCCTTCTCTCCGCTTCTTTCCCCACTCAGCTTTCTCTTTCCCACTTCCCCTTGCACCTATGCTTTCTCCCCCTCCTTTTTTTCCCAAGGGGACCCATCTTTAGTTTATTTCTCAGAGCATATCACTGTATGGAATTTGAGGGAAAAGATTGTGGGATGCAAATTTGGGGAAATGGAGAATCACAAGAACCCTTAGAGAGTTTAATTTGCCTTCATATTAATGAAAACAAATGAATAGAGAATGGCCCTCTCTGTATTTCTTATTGATTCAAACTCTTCAATCCAATCTTGTGTATGAGATTGAGCCATCGCCCTCATAACTGACTCCTAGATCAATCTCCTTTATTAAGAAAACAGATATCTTCACAACCGGACCAATAAGAAATATCATGCTAAATGGAAAAAAGACCAAAGTTATCAAGGATTTCATTTTGCTTGAATCTGCAATCAATGTCCAAGGAAGTAGCAGTCAAGAAATCAAAAGCAAAAGTGCCCTTAGAAGACTAAGATGCACTTTACCCAAACTACAGTATTGTTAGTCACCTTGGCTGCATATGAAAGTTGGACAATAAATCTGGAAGCCTGGAAAAGAATTGATGTGTTTGAATGATGACTTTGTCAAGGAATATGAAATATATCATGGATTTCCAGAAGAATAAATACTTTTTTCTTGGAAGAAGTGCTGTCAGTATGTTTCTTACACTGGTGGATGATGAGACTTACATTTCACATACTTTAATATTTGAGAAGGGACCAGACCCTGGAGAAGGACATCTTGCTTAATAACTTATAGCATCAGAGAAAAAGAGATGGATTGCCACACTGTCTGCCATAATGGGACTTCATGTAACAATGGTCATGAGGATGGCATAGGACTTGACACTGTTTTGTACTGTAGTCCATTGGGTCACTACAAAATGGGCCTGACTCATGCCGCATAACAGCAATATTTGGAATGGTGTAACCCCAAAGGATAGGGAACATTCTCGGTTGCTTCAAAAATTTGCCAACTTTTGAGATTATCACTTGTAGTCACTATTGTTTGTCTATCATTCAATGCTACCCAAACAGGTTATTCTTAAGCTATGCTATGTTGCCAGCTCCCAACGCTTCCTACCTCAAGGCATTGAATGGGCTTCATGTGGCACCAGTTTCCAGTTGTCATCTCCACAAACCATCGATCTTCAGTTCTGAATCCCTCAGACTCTCAGGTGACTGTTATTGTTGAATATTCTTGAGTCAATTTCTGTCACATGCAGCAACCTCGTGTGACCCAGAGGATTTTCATAATTGTAATCTTCACAGAAGCAGATCAATAAGTCTTTTTCTCTCCCCCACCCCCAACAGTTTTACTGGCATGTAATCCATATATCATTGAGTTTAATAATTCAATCACATCAGGAAGGGTTATACAGTGGTCACTACAATTAGTTTTAGAATATCTTTGTCATTATTGACAACAGGTCTTTCTTCTGTTGACTTTCTGGGTGGGTTCAAACCAGTCTTTCAATTACCAGCTGCATGTCTAACCACTGTGCCAGTAGACAAGTTATTCATGCTTCATCTAAACCTTGGTGGAACTGTGCTAATATGTCTCTTTCTATGTACTACTTTTTGGAACTAACAGATTGGTAAAAAGTTTAAATTCTAAGTGACTAGAGGCTTAAAAGTTTTTGAAGGGTCATCTAAGATGTAACTACTGGTCTATCCCTGGCCAGTGCAAAGATGAATGATGAAAATCCAAGATGCAAAGAAGCAATTAGTCTTAAGGACCAATGGGTGACATGAAGTTCAATGTCCATGACTCTAAAATGTGAAGAACTAGACGGTGACTGCTCTGAAAGGGATCCCAATAGGAGATTTTGGTAAGAATAGGAGAAAATATGGACTGCAGCTCAAAATCATTGAAAAATAAAGATACCAGATTTACTGGTCTGATCAAGACTGGTGGAACTCTTCACTACGGCCTTTTTATGTCTGAAATTGAACTTACTTCTTAGGCTTAACTTTCAGTTTGGATAAAGCAAACCAAACTCACCACCATCCTGTCAATGTCACAGGGTAGAACTCTCCCCGCAGTGAGTTTCTAAGACTCTGCAACTCTTCACAGGAGTAGAAAGCCTCATCTTTCTCCCACTGAGTGGCTGATGGTTTTGAACTGTGAACTTTGGAGAACATAGTTCAATGCATAACCCCTAAGGTTCCAAACAACACCAAGGTGTCATACACTACTTAGAATAATCAACAATACAAGATCAGAGGGCTAAAAGTGCCCAGCAATAAAACTCAGAAGGCAGGAAGGATTAGGGAGGAAGGACAAATGGACATGGCCAATCAAGGGAGGAAGTGAGAAGAGTGCCGTTCCATTGTGGGGACCACTATCCATGTCATGAATACAATGTGAATGAACCGATGAATGAGAAACCAACTTGCTCCATAAGCATCCACCCGAAACATGATAAAAAGTTTAAAAACAATAACATATTCAAATTAAAATAATAAAAGATGTCTTAAAATGAGGAGCCCTGGTGGTGGAATTGCTCATTGGGTTGTGGCCAGCAAGATCAGTAGTTAAAAACCATCACCTGCTCCTCAGGAAAAAGATGGGAATGTCTACTCCTGCAGACCATTACCATCGTGGAAACCCACAGGGGCAGTTCTATCCTTTCCTATAGGATGCCGATGAGATGGCATTGACTTGATGGCAATGTTAGAAGAGAAAAATCTAAACTCTATTGCAAGGCAAACTTAGATTGCCACCCTGGTTTTGGACCATGAATGAGAACATTGTTCCAGAAAAACTATTCACTTTCAATTCTTTATAGAGTTGCTGAAAGTTTTCAATGGTGTAATAATATCATGAATTTTGTACCTACTAGGAATTCACTCCATTTTACCATCTAGCTGCTCTCCAGGCAACTCAAACTCGTGGGAACTCCATGTTCGTCAAAGTAAAGCTAAGTTTCATAGAATTTTTAATGTCTGGTTTTTTTAGAATTAGGTCTTCAGGTCTTTCTTTTGATATGTCTCTGGGTAGACTTCAACCCCTAAACACTTGATTAACATACCTAGTGCATCAGTCGTTTGTACACACACCGACGGCTCCCTTTCTATATGATAGTGTCATGCCACCCACTGGCACCCCATCAGCAGAATCATCCAGTAGATCTAGCAGATGGCTGCCTTCTCTTCCAGAGTCCAGATGTACTATTCTGCTGGCCCTCTGATCTAAATTCTCTCTTCAAGGTCTGAGACTTCTTCCAGCTTTCAGCCCACGGAGGAACAGAAACAAACACCGAATGAATGATTAAGCTCCTTTTAAATGAGGGCTCCATGCTTTCCAGCAGAGTGGTCTTTCTAGCTCAAAAAATCTAATTATGGATAACATACAAGCCAAATGAAAATTTAATTTTAACAAAAGGAGGTCAAGACCTGTCTCTATAGGAGGCTCACAGAGTCGCAGCACCACTAACCTGCTCCCCAACCCATGAGACACAACAGGTCAGTGAGAATCAGTCCTCCCAAGAGGATGGCTGCCCTCAGCTTTGCTTTCTAAAGATAGCTACACCTTAGAGCAGTGGTTCTCAGTCTTCCTAATGCCACAACCCTTTCATACAGTTCCTCAAGTTGGGATGACTTCCCCCCAACCATAGAATTATTTTTGTTGCTACTTCCTAACTATAATTTTGCTATTGTTATTAATCAGGCGACCCCTGTGAAAAGGTTGTTCCACCCCCCAAAGGGGTCATGATCCAGTGGTTGAAAACCGCCACCTCTGAGAGTCCTGCTTGGCTGTCCACTTGCTCAGTCACAGGCAAGGAGTCAGTGGGTCAGGGGTCATGCTTACCCAGAGCCTGTGAGTCTCCTCTTTTCTGTAGCTTGCTCCAGGTATCTGCACCCTAGTATTCCGAAGTCCCTACACAAACAGCGCTGCACTGAACTGCTTCTTGGGGCCATCCTGTCTGGGATGAACTTGTGGCCAAGATGCCGGGAAGAAGCTTCCAGTGTGCTGGAATAGCCACATGTGTGAGAGGGTTTTCCGAGTCCAAAAGAAAACCTGGAAGGTGGGCATTGGAGGCGGCCCTACCAGGGAACAGGGACTGGTCCTTGCCATGCTGCTGTCACCTCCTCCTATGACACAGCAGAGCTGGGGAGAATCCTAAACTCAACGTTGTTAATGGCCTTCTCTCATTGGCTGACTCATGGCAACCCCATGCACCATGGCTATGTTCAGAGTCCATCACAGCATTGTGATCTATTGTGCTTTCATTGGCTGAATTGGGGAAAATGATCACCAAATCTTCCTACTACATTCATTTTCGTCTAGAAGCTCTACTGAATCCTGTTTGGCATCATAGCAACATACAAAACCTCCGGTGACAAGCAGGTGATGGAGCCTGAGGTACATCAGATTGAAGATGAACCTGAATCTACTGAGTAGAAGGCAAGGATTGTACAACCAAACCACCATCCTCCCCGACTTTGGACCTAAGCAGAAACATTTGTGAAGAAGAGTGTAGAGCTTAGTTTGGTGAACAATGCGCTGACTTGATCTGTCCATTTAAGCAGTTAGAGGTATGCATGAGGACTTCTATCTTTACCCTTGCCTGGACTCTGAAAGTGTCTCAGATAACCAAGAAGCTAATTGGTGGGAGAAGGGGAGAATTGAGAAAGGAAGTGATGTTGACCAGCCCCGGGAAAAGGGAATAACAATTGATTCAAAATCAGTGACAAGGTGGATGAGAGAAGTCTGGTAGGGATTGGTCAAGACTAATGTAACAGAGAGAAAAGACTGAAACCCAAATGGAGGCTGGGCATGACAGTGAGACAAGAGGAAAATAAATGGAAATAGAGGAAGCAATTGGGGGATAATGGGCACTTATAGAGGTTCAAATACAAGTATGTACATAGGTGCATATATTTATAAGTGACGATGGGGAAATAGATCAACGTGCATACTTATAGGGTTAGTAGTAGGACAGCAGATGGCCTTTGGACATCCACTCAACTACTTCCTAAGTGCAAGAACATTTTTTTCTATTAAATTGGCATTCCAAGATGCTCACCTTCCCGACACGATCACTGAAAACAAAAGTGTGCATAAACAAATGTGGTGAAGAAGCTGATGGTGCCCAGCTATCAAAAGGTGTAGTGTTTGTGGTCTTAAAGGATTGAAAGTAAACAAGCAACCATCTAGCTCAGAAGCAACAAAACCCACATAAAAGAAGCACATCAGCTTGTGGGATCTCAAGGTGTCAGAAGGATTAGATATCAGGCTTCAGGAACGAAAAGCATAACATTGTGTACTCACTTTCCTGATATGACAAATGTGTGCATAAGCTCATGCGGTGAAAAAAGCTGATGGTGCCTGGCTATCAAAAGATATAGCATCTAGGGTCTTAAAAGCTGGAGTAAACAAGCAGCCATTCAGCTCAGAAGCAACAAAGCCCACATGGAAGAAGCACACCAGCCTGTGTGACCATGAGGTGTTGACAGGATCTGGTGTCGGGCATCACAGAACTAAAATTAAATCATTATTAATGAGATTGGTGACCCAAAGCCCATCAATAGGTGAAGCAATGTCCTCTTACAGAAGGGTTGCAAGGAGGAGATGAATCACTTTAGTTACAGTGTTGTAACAATGAAATATGCAATTTTCCTCCAGTTTTCAAATGCTTCCTCCCACCCACTATCATGATCCCGATTCTGCCACGTGGGTCTGGCTAGACCAGGTGATGTACAGTGAAGTTGGAAATATGGAGAATATAGGATAGATGATCCCTTAGGACTAGTAGTAGGAGTGGTGATACCAGGAGAATGGAGGGAGGTGGAATAGAAAGGGGGAACCAATATCAGGGATCTACATGTAGTTTCCTCTCTGGGGCTCGGACATCAGGGAAGTGAGTGAAGGGATACTTTGACAGTGTACAGTATGAAAAAGTAATAAAAAATTGTAAATTACTAAGGGTTCTTGGGGGGAGGGGGAAGTAAGGGAAATACAGGGAGCTGACACTGGGGGCCTAAGTGGAAGGAGGATGTTTTGTGAGTGATGATGGCAATAAGTGTGTAAATGTGGCCTGCATACAATTGATGTATGTATGGATTGTGATGGGAGTTGTATGAGCCCCCAATAAAATGATTCATTAAAAAAAGGGTGGAGGGGGAAGGAGGAGCTTATACCAAGAGCTCAAGTGGAAAATATTTGGAAATGAATATGGCAATATATGTACAAAATATGCGTGAAACAAATGATGTATTGAATGTTATAAGAGCTGTAAGAGCCCCCAATAAAATAATTGGGGAAAATAAATAAAAAGAAAGAAGCTAATTGATTGGTCACTGTGTTAGTCCAGGTAGGCTAGAGGAACAAATTTCATATACACGCATATAAATATAAGGAAAGGGTTTATATACAAAAGAATGGAACACTGAGAAAGCATCCCAACTCAGTCCAGTTCAAAGTCATAAGTCCAATATTAACCCATATGCTCGATATCAGTCTATAAAGTCTCCTTCTGACTCACAATGTCACAGTCAGTGGGTGCAGAATCCCGGCACTGGCAGGGGTCTCCACATGGCTCCTCGCTTCCAGGGCTCAGGGTCCATCAACATCAGAAGCTAATCATCGATGGCAGAGGTCTCCATGTGCCTGCCCCAGCTTCAGAGGTCTGGCTCCATCGGGGCCAAGCCATGTGGTCTCTCTGTTGGCTCCTCCAGCTTTTCGGACACTGCCATCTTGTCTTGTCTGTGATTCATCATCTCTGAGACTAACTGCCAACAACTGGGGAAAGATAGCTTCTCGTCTTCACGAGGGAAATGTCGCGAGATTTCCCAGAAGTCTCAGGAGAAAGCCATGCCCACACAGAGGCCTCATTGGCTACTCAATGGCTATCTCCAGATTAACAGGCTAGACACCACCCCTACATCCCAATCATAAAATTAACATAAGCACATGACTGCCACAGTCATAGACACATCCTATCATCGAGTTGATTTTGATTCATTGTGAGTCAAAATAGGACAAGGTAGAACCACCTCCATGAATTTCTGAGACTATAACTCTATGCAGGAGCAAAAAGTCTCCTTTTTCTCCCACAGGGCAGCTGTTAGTTTAAGCCCTATAACCACCATGGCTCATTGATTGGTTGCTAATAGGTGTACTTATTAGTGGGCCAATAAATCTTCATGTCTGTACACAGGGAAGAAAGATGAATACTCTGTAAAATCTGTGATGCCCATTCTGTAGTTCAGGTTTTTAGTACATTTTTTTTCATTTTGTAATTTCTAAAAATCTAGCAATTCCATTTTATATTTCTGTAGGCTCTGACAACTGAAGCTAGTGCCCCCTCTTTCTCTCTGGCTGATGAATCTGAGTCCATTGTTGCAAGAATTGTGAAAAGTGATCGCATCGAGGGTTTTTCTTGCCTTCGCTTGCCTTCTACGGTACCAAACAGGAGGCCCCCTTTCCTAGTACCCGGTTTTTCCTATAGATGTGTCCAAAGCAAGTGAGTCAAAGCCTTGCCATTTTTGCTTCCAGGGAACATTCTGGTTGTACAAGTATTTAGTCTCAGACTGATTTGTTTGTCCTTTTGTCATTCCACAGTCTATTCAATATCCTCAGCCAACACCACAATATGAACTTTCCTGAATTCCTGTGCTATTTCATCAAGAGAAAAGGAGAGCTGAAATATAAAATACAAATCACGGTAGACTCCTCACCAACCCTGGCTCATTCCCTGCCATTGGGTTCCTATAGACTCATAGTGATCTTATCAGACCAAGCAGAACTGCTCCCGCAAGTTTCCAAGGCTGGAGTCATTAGAACATCCTACCCTTTCTTCCAGGCATCTGTCAGTGGCTTCAAACTGCCAACCTAACAGATCATAGTTCAACTCATAATTACAAGGCTACAATCTTGGCTAATTTTAAAAAGACTTAATTTTATAAATATTCTGGTACATAAATGTTAGGAGAAATTTGTACATTACCTATGTAACATAATCTTTACATGAATTACCTAAAGAATCTGGTCATTTACTTAGAATAAGTTTCTATAAATGAGACACTAAGAAATAACCCAAATAATTTAGCACTTTTACTTTCTACTGAGCGTCAACTCATATATAAGTTTGTTTTGTATATTTTAAACCCATTGATTCTTCTATTTGTCTTTCAAGGAATGTTGCTACAGAAAAGAAGTAAAGCAAAATTAGCCAAGCTAATTGAGCATCAAGTATAATTGACCATTAAGTATAAATTTCCCATAATCTAACTTGTCCCAGAAGAATTAAATTACTGGATTTCTTTATTGATGAACCCAAGAGATAATTCATCACTAGGTATTTAAGCCAAAAGTATAAAGTCCCATACAACAAAGTCCATAGACTTTATTAGATGTGTAGACTTCCCAGAAAATAACCCAAAAGACTGGACACAGATTGGCATAGCTAATCAAATAAATAGACACATTTAATCAGGTCTCTCAGAACCTTTAATGGAGGAGCCATTCTTTAGGTAGCATTGAGTTTCTATTTACTGAGAGAAAAGAAACCACTGCCATTAAGTCAATTCCAACTCATAAGGACCATCTAGGATGAGGTAGAAGTGCCTCTGTGGGTGTCTGAAACTGGAACTCTTTGGGGGAGTAAAAAGCCCTATTTTTCACCCACAGAATGGCTGTGGGTTTTTAACTGCTGATCTTGCACTTGGCAACCTACAAATCAGGTCGTGCCTCCTTGAAAGTCTTACATCAAAACTCATCACTGACAATTTCTAGTTGCATCACCTCAGACAAGTTAATTAATTCCATGGAGGTTCACTGCCTTCTGTGAACGCAGGTCATAGCACTGCCTACTTCATGAGGAGAAGTAATGGAGCTCACACGTACCATGCTTTAGAAAAACACCTGACAGCTAGGGAGCCGACAGTGTAGCATAGCATAGTATGGGACACACCTGTCTGCTTCTGCCATGTTCTTGTTTTCCATTCTCCTCACTGCAGCCAGTAAAAGCCATTGCCACCAAGGCAACTCCAACACATGCTCCCACCCTCACCCCCCCCACCAGTGGCAGAGAGGACTCTGCTCTGTGGAGTTTTCAATGGCTGGTTTTTCACAAGGAGGTTGCCAGACCCGTGTCTCCAAGGCATCTAAGGATGAACTTGTACCTCTATCCTTTCTATCAGTGGCCAAGCTAGCTAACCATCTACAAAACTTAGGGACTCTAGTTTGGCTTTAGGATAACAAAATTCCCCCTGACTCTCTATCCTCCCTGTCTCCATCTATAGGTCAGAGACCATATAAAGAGTTGCCTCTGCACTTCTTGCTCATGGCCACGTGGAAGCTGTTCTGAGTGCACCAGACAAATGGGAAGTAACTGTCTGCTCTCCACTGGCATTTGAGTCATTACGAGCCTTTCATTCAGAAATTAGAATTGAAAGTCCACTTGCCCCAACTCCTCAATTATCAACCGTCTGGATATTCAATATTTTGCATTGACTGACCAAACAAACACACAAATTCACTGTCATCAAGTCAATGCACACTTTACTAACCAAGACAGGAACTACTTAAAGGAGTAGAAAGCCCAGTGTTTCTCCTGCCTACCTGCTGGTGGTTTCATATTGTAGACCATGTAGATCGAAACTCAACACATATCCACTGCACCACCAGGGCTCCTCATTGGCAGCAAGAGTGAAAAACAAAAACAAAAATCTACTATCTGCCTCCTTTGTGCACCAGTGGTATGTGTCTGTCAGTAGCACACCGACATGCAAGGGGAGAGTGAAGGCTAAGGTGTCCAGACTTGACCTGACTTGCTTTCTCAGTGGTTTGGCAGGTAGGTGTGTTGTGATTTCACAGATATGTACTGGGGTGATAATGATACTATCATGCTCTCTTTTGTGATCTCGTCTACTAAATTCCCATTTTCTTGTATCACTGATTTTTACCTAAGCAGCTAGTCTTTGGAACTTAACCATCTTGATGAGTGTGTGTGTGTGTGTGTGTGTGTGTGTGTGTGTGTGTGAGAGAGAGAGAGACAGACAGACAGACAGAGAGTGTGTGTTGGAGGCAGGGTATTTGATATGTTAGAAGCTTGGTGAGGTAAGAAGGAATCCACACTTGATCACAGTTGTATTTATGCTAAAAAGCATGAGTGCTCTTTAGAATGTCATGCCCCAGGTACAGTAAGAGAGAAATTGTAGGAGGATTTGCTGCATTTCATGATCTCTCCTTAGGCATTATAATTGAAGGATCATTTACTGAGAGCTTTGTAAAATGTAGCTGATGTATGCTCTTGTGCTGCCTTTATTTTCCCCTCCCTTCTGCGTTGCAAATTAGAGTCATGGCAGCTCTTGCTTTCTGTATATTGTTTATTATTTTCAAGCCACCCTCACATAATAATCTTCTGTGATTCTTACCCTAACTTCTTCACAGCATCAGCTGGTGTGCAAGGAGATCAGGAACTCAGGGTCTTCTTCCTGCCTAGGGAGTCGAGACTGAGCCTGTTTCTAGCACATGACACCAAATGGACATTTGGATTAGGGACCTATGCCCATGAAGAGTTACAGTCTCAGAAGTCCACAGGGGCAGTTATATTCCTGTAGGTTCACTAAGAGTTGGCATCAACATGATGGCAGTAACTGAATAGCAATAAAAGTTTCTGAAGCCAAATTTTGATATGAGCAAATTCAGGAGGCGGGCTTAATAAAGGTAGACTCTGGTTCTCAGATAAGTAATATAAACTGCTTTGAAAGAGTAAATGTAAGTACTCCTGAATTATCATTTTATTGTGGGCTCACACAACTCCTATCACAATCCATAGGCACATCCATTGTGTGAAACACATCTGTACCTTTGAATTCCCATCTTAGAAAAGAATTCAAACCAAACCAAATGTCAATCAGCAGGAGAAAGAACAAATGAGATGGGATGCAGGCACACAGCGGGATAATACTCAACCATAAACAACCTAATATCTGATACATATGGATCCACTTCAAAATCATTGTGCTGAGTGCAATAAGAGAGTCACAAAAGGACAAAGGACATATGAACTCACATATATAAAATGGGCAAATATAAAGAGACCAAAGTTTATGAGTGGTTACCAGGGATTGGAAGGCAGTTGTTTAAACAGAACAAGGGAACACTGTGTGGTTTTAAATCAGAAAAGGTGTGTGTCGGGGTTGTATCCTTTCACCATACTTATTTAAGTATGTATGCTGAGCAAATATTCCAAGAAGCTGGACTGTGAAAAAAATGCAGTGTCAAGAATGGAGGAAGTCTTATCACAGCCGGTGATAACACAGCATAGCCTTGTTTGAATTGAGACACTTGCTGATGATCAAGGACTGAAGCTTTCAATGTAGATCATCACTCAAAATTAGGTAAACAAAGTTCCTCACATCCAGACCAACAAGCAACATCATGATAAACTGAGAAAAGACTGAAATTGTCAAGGATGTAATTTTGCTTGAGTCCACAGACAATAGTCTTGTGAGTAGAGGTCAAGCAACCAAATGGCATATTGCATTAGACAAAGCTACCGTACAAACACATCTTTAAAGTGTGGAAGAGCAAGGCTGTTATTTGAAGACATGCCGTCCAAGCCATGCCATTCTCTTTCTTTCTTTCTTTCTTTCTTTCTTTCTTTCTTTCTTTCTTTCTTTCTTTCTTATCTAATCCCTCCACCCCCTTTCCTGTTGTCCATACTGAAGGGAGGAGGCCATATGTTGGTCCTCATAATCAGTTTTCCCTTTCTGCTCCACCCTCTCAGTATCATCATCTCACCACTGGTCATGATGGAATCATCTGTGCTAGATGCCCCATGCTTCTGGTTCCTACCTATACCAGTGTACATCCTCTGGTCTAGCTGGATTTGTAAGGTTGAATTGGCATCGTGATAGTGGGGGGGGGGGTGCATTTAAGAACTAGAGGAAAGTTTCATATTTCATCGTTGCTATACTGTGCCTGACCAGTTTGTCTTGTCTCCTCCCCCATGACCCTTCTGTAAGGGGATGTCGTTTCACCTACAGATGGGCTTTGGGTCCCCAATCTGTACTCTCCCTCATTTATAATGATAAGCTATGCCATTTTCAAGACCTTATATGCATGTGAAAATTGCATTATGAATAAATCAGACCAAAGAATAATAGATGCATTTAAATTATGACGGTGAAGAATATTGAAAATCTCTAGAATTGCTAGGAGAGCAAAAATATCTGTTTGGAAAGAAGTAGAAGTACAAGCAGAACACTCCTTAGAATCAGGCTGATGACTCTTTAGCTCACACACATTGAACTGCTATAAAGAGAGACTAGTGTCTGGAAATGGACATCATTCTTGGTAAATTGGAAGTTCAGCAAAAAAGAAGAAGATCCTCAATGAGATGGGTTTGCCATAATGAGCCAAAACATAGCAACAGTTGTGAGGATTGCACTGGACTGGGCAGTGTTTTGCTCCATCGTACGTCAAGTCCCTCTGATTCAGAACAGACTTGATGGCGTCCAACAACAATGACACACAAGATGGGATGGGAAAGAGGGGAGAGTAGAAGTGATTGCTCAGAGAGCACTGAGGTTTGATTAATCTCTATGGAAACAGAGATGTTGGTTGCATAATACAACAAATGCAATCAATACCACTGAATGGTAAAGGCAAACATTGTAGAATTGGGAAATGTGTTGTCATCTATGTGCTTATAAGACACACACATAAATATTCCATTTACTTAAACATCATGAATATTTACAATAAGATTAGCAGCCAGGAGGAAGGCAGCAAGAGAAGGGAGAAGAGATATAGACCATGGAGGGAAACAGATTTGGGTTTACAGCTTGGCCACCTGTGTGATTCTGAGAAGTTATGAATTCTCTCTAGTCGTTAGTGTTTTAATATTTGAAATATAGATGATAACAATGACCTGGGACCTGCGGAGGGTTAGCACTAGCATGGAGCATCAACACTCCGAACATGCCCAGCTCATAAGTTGGCATTCAAGAAAAAGTTGTCCAATGGGTGAAATAACAAAGATAACTGATAATCCACAGAAAGAGCATGGAGTCTGGTACACCACCACCACCAACAACAACAACAATGTAAGTGTTCAACTATCCAGTAGTCCACAGAGTAGCAATCAGTGCTAACGAGTTTCCCTAAATAGAACCGCTCATGTAATAGAAACACATATGTGTGAAAGAGGTGATTTGTTTCAAAATGGCCAAATCAGGAACAGGTTCTGAACCTGGTCAATGACAAGTCCAGAAGAGGAAGAACTTGTATTTCAGATCATCTTTAAATTGTGGTTAGGAGAAAGGCTTTTACTGCAGCCTTCCTTGTGCTTTCTGGCTAACAAGTAGAGGCTGGTCAGAATCAGTGGAGGGTGAATGAAGTTCAGGCAGGTCACTGGTACACCAATATTGCTCCACACTCGTAAACCTTGTGCAAGTCTGTTCACAATGCAGCATTGTTTTCCCTGCCTTGGGACATGAGTGATGTTCTGGAAAAGGTTCCTCGTTGTCATCAGGGAGCCTAGGGTAGCCAAGACTGTCGCCCAAATAAACCACAGGATCTCAGCCCCCCAGCAGAATATCATGTGGAGAACAGTTCTGGGACAGCGCTCTCAAATGCCCTTTCTTTTTCAAGTCACTATGTCCTATGTGCGGACTATCATCTCAGATCAATGTTGAACTCAATCTAAATGAATTCAGGTAAACTGAATGGACTTTGAATTCCTGATCTTTACCTTAAATCTCATTTGTCTAGTTTTCTTTGGTTTTATTCTGCCTCACTCCTTGACAAGCCTGAAGCCAGATTTGATTGAGAAGCAGCACATTAGAATCTTTAAGAGTAACGTGCACTTGGACATTTTCCAATGAATCCCATGAAGGATAGGGAAAACGAGAGCCTGTGTGTTTTGATACTTCACCATACTCTGAGAGATGGGAATGTGCTGCTTTGAAATGATGAATCAAGTAATCATAGATATGATGGAATCACCTGGCCTAGCCTCCAGTCTTCAGAAATAGTCATGATTTAAAAAAAAAAAAATTCATTTGAAGACTTTGAAGCATAAAGGCACTGCTTGCTATCGGTCTCCATAGCCTGACCTGATGGTGATGGTTGTCTTTTTTATCTCCGCTGACCAACAGAAACGCCTCTTGTTTCATAAACACATGTGGATTGGTGGGGAGGGAACTTCAGAAAGCAAGTGGAATCATCGGACAACAAGGGGATTTTCCCAAGAGCTTTTGAAGGTACCCTTGAAAGGAACCCTGGTGGCATAGTGAGTTACGAATTGGGCTGCTAACTGCCAAGTCAGTAGTTCCAAACTATCAGCCACCCTTGTGAGAAAGATGAGGCTTTCTACTTCTGTAAAGAGTTTCCGTTTCAGAAGCCCACTGGGGGCGCTCTACCCTGTCCCTAGGGCTGATATGAGTGGTTTGGACTTGATGGCAGTGAGTGGGTTTGGAGTTCTTATGAAACCAAATGGATCCACCTGCCTGTGTCAGACAAGTAGACTCAATGCCCATCCCTTTGCATTTCCTGCCTGCCACAGAAGCTGAGAAGGGATGGTGTGTTAGTCCGGGTAGACTATAGAAATAAATTCATAAACATGCATATGTATATAAAGAGGAGATTTATGTACAAGAGGAATTGAACATGGAGAAAACATCCCAGCCCAGTCCAGTACAAGGTCATAAGTCCAATATTAGCCCATATGTCTGACACTAACCTATAAAGACCTCTTCAGACTCATGAAGCACATGCAATGACACCAGGACAGTCACAGACCAGCGGGTGCAGAGTTTTGTGTATCCAGTGGTGGTAGAAACATCTCAGTGCTGGCAGCGGCCTTTCTGTGCCTTCTCAAACATCTCAACACTGACAGGAGTCTCTACATGACTTTTCTGATTTCATTAGGGTAAGCCCATGTGAATTCTCCTCTGGGATGTCTCACAGGAAGTCAACCTTGTGTCTTGTCAGTAGAGCATCTCTAAGGGACTGAGTAGTGAATCTCTCACCTCCCATGGGGAAATACAGTTGGATTTCCCAGAATCCTCAGGAGAAGGCCATGCCCACACATCTCATTGGCTATATCCAGATAGACAGACTAGACTCCACCCTACACTCTTAATCCTCAAGTTGACACCAGATTAGGTAACCGGCCTGAATGGATACTTTCTCATCTTCCCTCATAGTGAGAAGTGATGCTTTGAAAACCAGGGGGATGGTAAATAAATAAATACATCTGCAGGATGAAGGCTCAGGGCTCTGGGCTCATCCTTTGTTTTGTTTTTCCCATTAAAGCATGGCAGTGTTGTCTAGCCATGCCCCACTTAATTTCTCCTTGTCTTACATGTGTCTGCTGGGCCTAGGAAGTGACAGAGACAGAGATGTTTTATACAGTTCTGAGCCACAGGACTCAGACTGGCAGTCCCTGCCTCCAAACATCTAATAAAGACACATCCGCTCATCCTTCATGACACCAGATGGATTGTGTTTGATTTACCACTGGTCACAATGCTTTTTTAAAAATCATTTTCTTTGGGGCTCTTACAGATATTATAACAATCCATAAATCCATTGTATCAAGCAAATGTACATTTGTTGACTTTTTAAATAAATCATTTTACTGGGGAATTGTACAGCTCTTATCACAATCCATCCATCTATCCTGTCAAACACATTTGCACATATGTTGCCATCATCATTTTCAAAGCAATTTCTTTCCACATGAGCCCTTGGTATCAGCTCCTCATTTTTTCCCTTCCCTCCCTCTCTCATGAACTCTTGATAATGATAAATTATCATTACTTTTTCATGTCTTGCACTGTCCAATGTCTCCTCACAATGCTATCCAAAAGCACATCACCCAGAAGGCCTTCAGGGGGATGAAGAATCAGAAATTCATTCACATCCTCCATCCAGGCAGACTCAGTCTTCCCATTGCAATTCTTTAACATTCTCTCATCCCCAGTGAGGCTGATGGTAGTGTTTGTTTCTTATTTTTTGGCTTTTCTCCATGAGGCACAACTCCTCTCTTTCTGTGTCTTTCCCCAAATCGACTCCTTCCTTTGGGACACACACTTGCCTACTGCTCTTTTCAAAGGCTCACCTCTCAGCCACCATTCTCATGTAAGGTAGACTTGAGCGGGTCAATCATAGTCACCTCATTTGAATGACTTTGTCCCATCACACATTCTCATTTGTGTGTTTGTGTTGGGCTTAGGGAAGACACATAACAAAATGAACACCATTTCTTTTAGTTCAAGATCAGTTGGAAAAATGAGGTCATTGCACAACACCATGCACAGCAGTTCTTTCATCCTTCCAGGGAACCATGGATCTTCTCTAAAGAAAGAAGAGTTTCCAGAAGGTTCTTTACAGTTCTATCCTGCAGTTCTATCCTACAGTTTTAAAACTTTTAAAAAATCATTTTATTGGAGGCTTATACAATTCTTATCACAATACATACATACATACATTGTATCAAGCACATTTGTACATTTATTTCCATTATCATTCTCAAAACCTTTTCTTTCTACATAAACCCTTGCTATGAGTTGCTTAATTTTCCCCTCCCACCCTCAAAACCCTTAGTAATTTATAGGTTATTATTATTTTTTCATGTCTTACACTGTTCAATGTCTCTCCACTCAGTTTTCTGTTGCCTGTCACTCAGGAAGAGGGTTATATGTTGATCCTTGTGATTGATTCCCCCTTTCTACCCCACCTTTCTCTTACCCTCCTGGTATCACTACTCTCATTATTGGTCCTGAAGGATTTTTATGTCCTGGATTTCCTGTGTTTCCTATTCCTATCTGTACCAGTGTACATTCTCTGATCTAGCCAGATCTGTAAGGTAAAATTGGGATCATGAGAAGCATTAAAGAACTAGAGGAAATCTGTATGTGTCATCAGTGCTATACTATGCCCTAACTGGCTCAACACCTCCCCACAACTATTCTGTAAGTGATTGTCCAGTTGTCTATAGATGGGCATTAGGTCTCTACTCCGCACTCCCCTTCATTCACAATGATATGATTTTTTTTTCGTTTTTTGATGCCTGATATCTGATCCTATCAACACCTTATGATTACACAGGCTAGTGTACTTCTTTCATGTGGGCTTTCTTGCTTCTCAGTTAGAAGACCACTTGTTTACCTTCCAGTCTTTAAGACCCCAGAGGCTCTATCTTTTGATAGCCAAGCACCATCAGCTTTCTTCACCACATTTGCTTAGGTACCGACTTTGTCTTTGGTGATCAAGTCTGGAGGATGAGCATCAAGGAATGCCAATTTAATAGAACAAAATGTTCTTGCATGGAGGATGAACTTAAATAGAAGCTCAATGTCCATCTGTGACCGTAATACTTAATACTAACCCCATAAATATATGCATATAGGGATGATTCCCCATCACCATATGTAAATATATTTCCATATATACATGCCTGTATTTAGACCTCTATAAATTCCCTTTGCCTCCTAGTTCTTTCCTCTATTTCCTTTTGCTTTCTTCTTTTCCCACTCTCATGCTCATCCTTCATTTGGGTTTCAGTAATTCCTCTTGGTTACATTGTCCTTGACCAAGCCCTATCATGCCTCTTACACCCTCCTGGCCATTGGTTTTGAATACCTTGTTGTTCCCTTGTCCCTAAGTTTGTGAGCACTCACTTCTTTTTCCCCACCTCCCACTGCCCCATGTCCTGTCAGGACCATCGGTCCTGTTTTCCTCCTGAGATTTTTCTAGTGACTGAAACCTATTTAAAAATTTATTGACACTTCATCCACATAGCATACAATTCAATAGTTCAGGCATGGCAAGAAGAGTTGTCACAATCATTACACAATCAAGTTTAGAACATTTTCTTCTGCCTGTACGCATTGTTATCCTGCTAATTATTATCTTTTAATTATGGCAAAAATATGCAGAACAAAATTTTCTCCAATTCAACAATTTCTACATGCAAAATTCAGTGTAATTGATTATACTATTCATGTTGTACAACCATTATTGATATCCTTTTTCAAATTACTCCATCACCATCATCATAATCTCCATTCGCCCTAAGCAAAATCGCTTCTGTCTTGCCCATGGTAACCATAAGTCAACTTTGGTTTCTTTCTTCTTATCTTATTTGTTAGTATCTTTCTTAAGATAAATTTCACATATAATACACTTCCATGGTTAACTTGCTTTAAAAAAGAATTGTGTATGCATTGGCACAATCTGTTCTGGTGCTCCATCCAATTCCCCAGTAAACCATTTTATCAGTTATTGTAAGGGCCCACTTCTTGTTTTAAAAAATTATCCATAGTGGGGGTGGGGGTAATTAAAATAATAATTAAAATAAGATTCATTGGTTATTATGGAGTCCACTCGTACCTGCAGGATGCAGCTGTCCTCTTTATAACACCTGCCACGTTTAGGTTTACCTAAGGAGTCATGGTGGTAAGTAGTGGATGGCCGACAAGAAAATCAGAGGTTCAAACCCAGGAGCCACTCACTCTCAGGGAGGAAGATGTAGCCATCTAGTCCCGTACAGATCCAAGGGACAGTTTGAATTTGTCCTGCAGGGTCACAGGGAATGAGAATCGGCTCCATGCAGTGCATGGGCTCATAGTTCCACATCAGCAGCGCTGCTGATGCAGCAGTGAAGTAGCTGGCTGCTGACAACAAGGCCAGCAGTATCAACCCACCGGTCTGTGCTTCTGAGATGACTTGCAGTTTTGGAAACTGTGACATCAGCCTGCACTCTGTCCACTAGAGGGTAACTATGAGTCAGAATCAAGCCGATAGCAGTGGGTATTGGCATATAAGGTAGACAAAACCCCCTCAGGTGCCCCTCTTTACAACACCCATGAACGATGGTGCACCTATGAAAGTGTCCAAATAAGCACATCTTCCTTTCATAGTCAATCATGGTCAATGTTAAAAAGTCCAATTGCCCAGTGGCTGTTGTCCAGTTAGGTGGATTGCACTGCAAAGGACGTGTGTTTCCACCAACAGCTTCTTCCTAACCTGGCAGTTCGCTCAGCTGTGTGTGTTCAATGCCCACCCAGCCGAGCTTTCATGTCCACCTTGGAAAGCCAAGGCCAGATACCAGCACGACCCAGACAAAAATGCTCTGAATGCTCCCCATGTAAGCCTGCCCCTTTATTGAAGGAATCCAGTGAGAATAGCGCCACCAGCATTGTTCATTTTAAATTCCTATGCATCAATCAGAAAACTCTACTTACTTAGGTACACAGGGAAGCTTCAGGTTCCATTCTCATATTTGGACTTCTTCACGATACTTTCATAAGTAGACTTTAGGGGACCATCCAGCATGTGACTGGTTAGAGCAAGCAGGCTCTCAATTTGGCAAAAACACACTCTTAATTCTGTGCTATGTCGGTGGTCAATGTGTCCTTTCATTTTATCCATTTATTTATTTTTATTATAATAAATGTCTCTCTGGCATTTCTGTCCAGCAGGCATTAAATGAGACCTTGAGGTCCTCAAGAAGATCGCTGGGGTCTCTGTCCTTGAAGATCTTTCACTCTGTCCTGTGAATGACTCCCTTTACAGTATTACAAAATCAGAAGCCAAATGTGGAGAAACTGGAGTGTTTTCCCTACTGCCAAGGATATAGCAAGATTAAGTGCTGGAGGATATCAGGAAGACTTTTCTGAGCATCATAAATATTAGCATAAGTACATTTCTGCCAGGTGATTGATAATCTTTTTCTATTATTATTTTTCCCTCTAGAAAAATAGAACAGGCAACTTTTTTAGAACTCTTGAGGTTCTGATTGTTGCCAGATGTCACATCAAGCCCTCTGCTGTCAGTTTCACCATCTTGTGGCACCTGGCATGTTGGATATCTCATACAATAGTTCCCCAGCTATTATATGGGAGATGGTGCACACAGGGTGGACAGGTTTCAAGGGACCTTCCAGACAAAGACAGACTAGGAAAAGACACCTGGCCCTTGACTTCCAAAAATCAGTCAATGAAGGCCATGGATTGCAATGGTCCAAGCTTTAGCCTCTTGTGGGGAAGGCACAAAACCAAGCAGTTTCCCGGCCTATTGTGCACAGGGGTTCATGTGATGGAAGCCACCTGAAATTATAGCACTCCCTGATAGAGAGGTGGAAATAATGGTCACCAACACAGATTCCTACCAGAGGAGATGATCTGTAGCCAAGGGAAAGGTGCTAGAAGCTATGAGAAAAATTACTGCGTCTACTATAAATTTCAAGCTACCTAGGAACTTTAGGGGTCTCTAAAACAATGTCTTTTCTAATCACAAGGTTTCTTTACTGGCATGCAACAAGGCGCATGTTTATTTTATTTTATTAGGCCATCGCATATTTTAAAATCTTTATCGGACACAAAGTGCTGGTAACTCATTTAATAATTGGTGAACACTCCTTGAACCACTTCTGTAGAAACAACAAAACAGATGGATTGAGTTCCGTGTCCAGAGCCACCGGGCAGGGAAGGAGCCCGAGCAAGACAGTCATGCTTCTTGCCACAAGAGGACATTTATTTCTTCCTGAAAGAGAATTGGTCTCAGAAGACTTATTCATGTGAGTTGGCAGTTACTAAAGGTGATTACTGCTTGTAGCCTTGGATTATAGTCATGCAGAAGGGGCCCTGGTGGTGCAGTGGTCACAGAATCCAGCTGTTCCTCCAAAGACCTGCATTTGGAACCTGCTAGTGACTCCATTGGACAAACGTGTGGCTATCTGCCTTGATACAGATGACAGCTTGGGGAAACGCTGTCCCGAAGACTGGCCATGAGTCGCAATGGACTTTGTGGCAATGGCTTGGGGTTGGGGTGTTGGCTTCCAGAGCACCCTGGCAGGCAGTGGGAGTTCCCCAGCTGTGACATGGGAGAAAGAAGTGGCAGTGTGTTTCCATAAAGCTGTTAAAAGAAAGTTTGAGGTTCTAGTCCACCTGAAGGTACCTCAGAAGAAAGGCCTGCCAATCTCCTTCCTCCCCCCAAATCAGTCAGCACTAGAAATCTTGTGCAGCACAGTCGGGGACTCTAGGAGCCAGAGTCAAGCCAGTGCTTCTAGTGCGGGGTGGTCAGATTTACCTAGACTTGGGTATCAGTCTCTCTGACTGGATTCTGATCCCGCGCAGAACTGACTCAGGTAATGTTCAGACTCCTCACCTCCAGCCCTGGAGTGGTATAGGAAGGTCAAAAGCAATTTTGGTGGAATTAAATGGGAGTCCAGCATTCACTTATAAAACTCTGCGCGCCCCTACCGTAGCGCTTATCTGGCCTCATGCAAGGACGCACAATGACAAACCAATGTCCACATGCAAGCAAGGAACCAGGGAGAGTGGGCGCTGGTGCCCATGCCGTGCCAAGAGGAAATCTGATTCCATTTTCCAGGTGAGATCTTAGTCCCAATTTCATTTGATCCCCAAGTGACCACGCTGATGAATTGTCAGCTAGGGCCTCCTGCTGCAGTCAGCCCTAATCCCTCGTAATTTGCCATGAAACGAGTGGGTGTTGGCTGTTTTCAGCATGAAGAGTGCACGGGTCGTGTTCAAACCTCCCCGGGCTTTAGGGAGGCAAGGCAGGGACGTGTTTGGCGGCTCCGCAGGGGAGCAGGTGGAATGAGGATGGGTTCATGTGGTAGAAAGGGCCACAGTGGGCAGGCAGCTGGTGAGGTCCCAGGTGTGTGTGAGTTGGCACGGGTACAAAGAGAGGGGAGCTGTGAGCAGCTCAAAGTCCCTGGGCTGTGCAGCTGCTGCTTTGGCACCGGCTGCGGACCCACCTGTAGTGTTGATGGGCCCAACCCACTCCTCTCCTCCTCGCAGCAAGGACATCTGAGCGTCCCAGGCCAGGGCATGAGCCCCACCTCTTCCAGGCAGCAGGCTGGCCCTGCAGGGCTGGAGCTGGAGGCCCCTTGCAGTTTTTCCTGTGACATACCTTCTCTCTCTCTTCAATAGTCATTCTGTCCCTTAGATCAAGTTTATCTTCCCCCTCTTTCCTCACTGTTGTGAAAACACAGCCAACACAACATTTGCCAATTGGGCATGTTTTTCTTTTGTCACACGAATCATTCAACAAAGTGCAGTAGAGTAAGGATTTTGTGCATCCCGCCCCAACATCCATTGCCATTATTCTCCACTCCCTGTAAACAGATATTTGGTGCAAGCTCAACAGAACTTGCCCTCTGAGCCCTGGAAGGAACCATTTTTGATTTTGGAGCTCCATTCATTGGTCTACTGTAAGGGGTTCTGCTTAGTAAGATCAGACATCATTGTCGCTCTTGGGACGGACGATTTCACCCCTTGCAATGTTTGCCAGGTTCATCCCTATTGTGGTGGGTACAAGATTTCTTTTCCCCTTGCTGCCCGCTCCCTCCCTCTGACACTTGACCTTTCAAAAGGCTTCTCCTGCCCCCACCAGGTCCAGCCTTTCTTTCTTCAAAAGACCGTCCTTGGACAGGGAAGCAAGAGATACTTTCTTTCCACTCAGGGCCCCTTCCCAAGTACAGGCAGGAATTACGTGAACAACTCCCAGAGCCGAGCAGCGAGTCAACAGGCAGACACACTCAGGCAAAAACAGGCTCAAGGCCGAGAGACAAAAATAAATCATGATTCCTGCTCCCGGGCTGCGGGCGCTCATGTAAACACACTCATCATAACAAGCCCTTCTTAATCTGTTGCTGCCCCACTGCTAATCAGGCCTGTGGTTTTTGCAGGATGGAATACATTCCCAGTGCTCAGGCTAAAGTTTCAGATTCGGTGACTGGAAATTAGGAAGCTTGTCTTGAGCTTTGAGACCAAGGGGAACCTGCCAGCTCAGGGTCTGAGGGGCTGTTGGTCTCAGGAGGTGAAAGGACAGTCCTTCTCAGGGGTATTGCCTTTCGTTGCCCCTCAAGGATGTCCAATCAGCTCCCCCAGGTACAGCAGAACAAACCCTTACCTGGTCCAGCTCCATGGTCAGCGCGACATGTAAGTCCACCTCACCATTGCTTTTCACCCAAGCAGCCTCATTTCCCAGCCTGCTCTTGGACAGTGTTCTGTTGGGATCCATCAGGTTGCCATCACCCAATTTGGGGAAGCAGTTCACCAGACCTTTCTTCCTCGTCTTAGTCCATCAGCTCTGCTGAAACCTAACCACCATAGGAGCCTCTGTTGATGTGTAGAACACTGGAGACAAAGCTTCCAGCATGGCAGCAACACAGAAGCCACCAGAACACAGTCGACTGGCAAACAACAGGCAGTCTTTGAGAAGAGAAATTTGTAATGGGTCACAAGTTCCTCTCGTCATCTAGAGAGCCATTTCCTTCCACTGTCCTTTCTCTATATATTGTTGACCCTATTTTTTTTTACCTCCCCTCTCTCTGCTTTAAGCTCAAGGAGCAGAACCTGCTGGAATAGCCAACACATGCATTCTATCCCGCACCCCGCTTTCCAACCAACAGAATCCCACCTTCCTGGAAAGGGGACAGTGGTGTGTTCATAGCTAAAACATATTCATGTATCCAGAGTCCACTAACGCTGGCTGTGACTGTGATACTTATTGTCCAGGAGACAAAAGCAGGGGCTTTCTGGCAGAGGGAGAAAGCAAGAGAGAATGTTTTCTTGACTTGGGAACAACCCACCAGAATTCTCCCTTTCTCCTACATGGAATGCAGTAGAGGTGGCTAGTGCACTGCTCTCATGAAGATAGAAGCTGTATACCAAAGATGTCGGAGTGGGAGGATGGAGGAGTGAGGGTACTAGCTTAGCCTGCTTCATAAGGGGCCTGTCCCTGTGGCTCCCCAACCCCAGAGGAAGTTGATTCACCTAGCAAGCTCACTGGGATCAATGGGAGTGAGAATAGCTGAGAATAGCTGAGCACAATACCCACCTCGCACGATCCCCCAAGCTATTCAGGTTTACAGAAGTATCTTTCTCTCTACAGGCAGCAGGTGGGTGTAGGCACTGACCATTCTGTTAGCAACTGAGTTCTTAACCACAGCATCACCTGGGCTCTTCTCAATCCTTTAAGTCTGTTCCAGATACCCATGGGTGTGTAACCTATGTAGATTCAGAAAGGCATCATGAGGTCAAAGAATAGACTCTCTACATGTTACCTCTGAAGCATCTTGAAAAATGGATGGAGCAAGTAATTAGGAAGAAGATGCCTTCCCTGGAAGCTTTGAGATCACACCACACACACACACACAAATGACCTTTTCTACATATAGGTGAGTTTTCCCTGAGATCTTGTCCTTCTTTCTAGACACTGGGAGTCTAAGGCCATAGAACCCGGTAGCCATGGGACTGGGAACAAATAACACACCCTCTCTGAACCTCAGTATTCTCTCCTGTCGGGTGGCCAGGCTGATGGTGATTTTACAGACTCCTGGTAAAACCACAGTTGTATCGAGGAACATGGAGCAAACTGAGGGCCTGCCACTGTGAGAGGATGCAGGTAAGACAGGAGTGTATTTGTCATAGATTCAGGAGTACAGAAGAGACACAAGCACAGCTTCCCCAGCAACCTGAAGAACCCCACTGCTGTGGAGCTGATCCTAACTCATAACGGCCTTAGAGAGGGCTTCTGAGACTGGAAGTCTGTACAGGAGCAGAGTCGCATCTTTCTTTCAGGGAGTGGCTGGTGGATACAAACCACAGACCTTAGTGTTGTTAGCTCGATGCTTCCCAAGCAGTGTTCACTGAAGACCAAGAGAGGGTGGAGCATTAGAAAGTGCGTGGGAAAATTCTATGGACTTTTCATTTCATTTCTCCCTGAAGCTCCCTTATAGAATGTAATCGATCATCTTGTGGTTTAAAAAACCTAAAACAAACTAGAGAAAAGCAAGCAGACTTCAAATTTACTGCCATCCAGTTGATGATAGCTCATGGCCACCCTGGAGGACAGGGTAGAACGGTCCTGTGGGTTTCCACACGGATTCTTTACGGGAGTTGAAAGCATTGGCTTTCTCCCAAGAAGGAGCAGCTGGTCGTTTTGAACTGCTGTTCTTGCATATAACAGTCTATCCTGTAACTGCTAGGGCATCAGGGCTTGAAAGAACTAAAAAACACAGTGTGCCAAAATCATCTCCCTGGTGCAAACTGTCAAACCGCTAGAATGATTGCCTGAAAGGGGGAGGAAGAGGGAGCAGCTTATAAACATGACTTTGTCAGCTGTGTGCTGCTGTAACACAAATATCAGAAATTCGTGGTCTCCCAATTCTGAAGGCTAAATGTCCAAACCTGGGTCAGTGTGGACTCTATCTTTCCTGCCTAGTTGCCTGGCCTGGCCTAGTTTCTTGTTATCCTTGGGTTGTGGGAAATGCTCTTCCAGCTTCCCTTGTCCCCTGTGGGTAATTCTGAATCTATTCTGTCTTTCCCCCACCCCACCACCATTCTGCTGGCAAAAGATTTACATATCACACAATTGTATATTTCAATCAGGAGTGATTATCTTTAGGACCCACCCTACAGTAGGAAAAGAGTCCTGCTGGCCTAGTGGGCAACACAGTAATCAGAAGGCTAATAGTTCAAACCCACCGGCAGTTCCTTGGGGAAAACAAAATAAGGCTTTCTGCTCCTGTTTCCAAGATTTGCCATCCTGAAAACCCATGAGGGTAGTACTACTCTACCTTTCGGAATCCCTATGAACTGAACCAACCCAAGGGAAGTGAGTTATCCAACAAAAGCTTGATTTTATTAGCATAACAAAAAGAAACATGATTTCTAAGCAGGATCAGATCCATAGGTTTCAGTGTACATTTTTGTAGGACACATAATAGATTACATTCTCTAAATCAATGAATGCCTGTAAGTCTGACCAAAGATACCATGTTCAACAGTCCCAGAGTATAACGAAAATGTTGGGGAGAAAGGAACTCTCATCCCTAGGCATAGGAGCATGAATTGGAGCAAGCCATGATACAGAATCAGAAGTGATTAGGGTTAGGCTCTACCCCACAGTGATAAAAGAGCCCTAGTGTCGTAGTGGGCTGCACCTTGAACAGCAAACCACTAGGTCAATGGTTTGAGCCTATCAGTCACTCTTGGGGAGAAACATGTTCTATTCTCAAAGTCCATTTCTCCTTTTGCAAAGTTAAATTCTTATTTTTAACTCAGCACACGGTCGCTGAAAATAAACTCTCCACGTCCTACAGCCTTCTTTGACACTAGGTATGATCCTGCGAGTAACTTCTACTCGTGATCCGTTACCACCTAGTTAACTTTGTTACCCCAACCCCACATATGTCAGCGTGAACTCTGCTTTGTAGGGCTTTCAGGGGCTGGCATTGGGGAAGTAGGCCATCTGTATGGACTCTAACCGCCAACATTTTACTGGTACCCTGAATCATTTGGACCTCCCACGAACTCAAACGAAGTTCAGCCAGTGGCATATGCTCAGAGGTGGCATCGGACACTTCTGAGAAGTACTCAAAGATGGCGCTTTCTGCTCCTGTAAAGATCTACAGTCTCAGGGACTCACAGGGCCAGTTCTACCCTCTTCTTTAAGGTCACTGTGAGGCAGCATCAACTTGATGGCAAAAAGTTTGCTTTCACTTTGATTCTTAATCAAAGGGGCGGGGGTTGCAGGGGGGGGGGGGAGAGAGAGAGAGAGAGAGAGAGAGAGAGAGAAATAATTTGTGAGCCCTGATAACCATAATGAGCTATGTGTTGAACTACTAGCCTGAAGATCAGCAGTTCAAACCCCACTCTGCTCATGTAAATATTTACAGCAGTGAAAAGTCAAAGGAGTAGTGTAGGGTCCTGTAGGGTCACATGAGCTAGAATTGATGACTCAAGGGCTGTGATTTTGAGCTTGCTGGTCCAGCCCCAAATCAGGGCTGTTGATGGTGTCCTTGGAGATGAAAACAGCCCTGGGACACACTGGACAGATCCTGCTGTGGCCCTCTTGGCTTTTGTACTGGCAGGCCTCTGAGAGAAAGAAAGTAGGTGGAGGGGGACAAGACACAAAAAATGACCCCCCCTGCCATCAAGTGGGTGCTGGCTCAAAGTGGCAGCATAGGGCAGAGTAGAACTTTGCCCCTGTGAGTGTCTGAGACTGTAACCCCTAGAGGAGTGGAGAGCCTCATCTTTCTCTCATGGAGGAGCTGGGGGTCTTGAACTGACAATCTTGCAGTTAGCAGCCCAACACATCATCACCAGGGCTCCATAAACAAATTCAAAGTGCTGAGATCAGAAGCCTGAGCATAGCAGTAGGAGGCACTTTGCTAATTACTCTCTAAACCTCTGCTATGATAAGTAGAGGTAGCCTGCCAGAATAACCCTCTACACTCCAACATATACCCATGGACATATTGTAGAGTTGGTATTTGGTGATTGGGTGATCCTTTAAGGGGGAAAAAAAAAGACTACGAATCCAATGTGTTAATGTTTTCTCTTTACGACACAAGAAGCTCGTCTGGTTCTTAGTCAGCGGACTTGTTTTAATAACAGTGTGTCTACTGCTAAAAACCATAGCCCCACACATCTGTTCCTAATAAAAATCTATAATCCACAATACCCATTGCCTTTCAGAACTCATTTTCTTCATCCCCAAACTATGCACAGACCTGGCCAGAGCTGGTTTCTGTTGTCACCGAGACATAATGGCATGGCACTTATTCCAGGACAAATCAATCGGCCAGATTCCAAGTAAGAATCAGTGTCGGCCACTGCGGAGATTGAAAACTCGAGCATTCCTTCCAAAATGACATTTCCATTTATGAAGATGCTGGTGCCTGCAGCTGTTGTGTTGCTGATTGTGAAGTTCCTGAGACTCAAACCTTGTTGCTCAAACCTTGCTGATACTTTAGGAAAACAGCTCCTACTTGCAGCAAAAACCGCTTACAGGCACCCCTTCGGGAAAACCATTTATTTCTTAAGAAACAAACAAACAAACAAACACCCTGCAGACTGAGCTGTGCCCGAAGAGAGCAGAGCTGCTCACTATCTCATGAACATCAGTGGGAACTGACTGGCGGACTGCAGGTTCCCGGAGAAGGGATTTGGAGATGGTCTGTAGGTCCACGTGGGCAACCGGTCTCATTGCCTCTGAGAACCAGCTGGGCTTGTTTAAAAACAGCCTGGAGACAAGCAGAGTCTGTAATTCTGTGTGAACACTGAGTGCCACGTTTCCTGGCAGTGACAAACCCTGCGTCTTTTCTTTTTGTCTGTCCTCAGACAACTGTTGATTCTCAGTGATTTTTATCCAGCTTGGAAGCTGTTCTAAAAGAGAAGCATACGTAGGTTTGGAAAAGGAGCTTCTTGAAGGAGAGGAAGGTGTGCAAAGTCAGAGGAGACGGAGCGAGTGCATGGCTGGTGGTTTTGAACTGCCGACTTGGTGGGTCATAGCCCAAGGAGTAAGCACTGTGCCCTCCGAGGCTCAGGCTGAGATGTAGGGAGGCAGCACCCCAGCCTCTGGAACCCATCTACGAAACTTTTGGTCTTTTAGGTTTCACCCATAAGGACGGAACAGGGGGCTCTCTGCTGCTGCCTCCACCCCCCAGAAAAGGGTGGAACTTCCCAATAGGCTTCCCTTGCCTAAAATGCTGATCAGAGCCAAGTGCCCGTTCCTGGATGGTGCAAGCCACAGACAACTCGGTTAGCAGCTGAGCACTTAGTCATGATGCCACCAGCTCTCCTTTGGGTCACTTTCAACGTTCCTATTTCCTACTCGCATTGCTCATATGAAAGGGAGCCCTGGCAGTGGTGTGGGTGATGTGTCGGGCTGGGATCCACAAGGTTGGGTGTTTGAAACCAGCAGCAGCCCCGTGAGAGAAAGACTGGGCGCTCTATTCCTGGAAAGAGTGAGTCTTGGACACCCATTGGGTCTGTATTGAATTGAAGGCAGTGAGACACTACCTAAAAGTTGGTAGTTAGGAAGACGAAATTAAAAGACAATGGGAAATTCTTGAACTCTGGTTAAAAAGTATCCCAGAACTTTCACCAATCAAATTCACAGGAGGATGTTGGTTTCATGTGCACACATTAGCATTTCCAGACTGGCACTCAGCTGGGGGTCTGGGGTGGAGCTTCCCAACAGGTGGCCAGTGAGGTTTTTCTCTCCAGACATCAGGTTCTGTGGTTCTTTTTCCACTCTTCCCCTAACTTCTCGACCCAGACTTTACTGGTAATTGAGTTTGAGCACTTTGCATGACCTTTTTGCCTTTTGTGTTTCTTTTGTGAGTAAATTAAAATATTTATTCTGAATAAAAAAGACAGTGGAATTTTGGTGGGATCTTCATTGATGCCCCCTCTGTATCTGATCAACATCTTGCTGTTAACAGTCTAATTGCCGCAAGGTACTGAAAACGAGCAGACTTCCATTTGAAAGATGTGCAGCATTGTGCGAAAACTCTTATTTTCCAAGAACCGGGTCATCAGAATGTCACCAATTGGCCAATACCGCATGAGAGTGAAAGGAGGAGAACTGAGTGCATGGAAGGAAGTTGGACAGGACACTATTGTGGGTCAGATTGATTTGCCAGCTCTTGGAGTACAGCTGAGGACCATGGAAGGTCAGGGGAGAATTCTCGCCTCCCACATGGAAGGTTGGAGTCCAGTTCATGGCCAGAGGCACCAGCCTTGGACCAGGAAAGTTTGGGTGTTGCTTGGGGGCTAAACAGGTTTCAGCAGAGTTTCTGGACTGAGGTGCACTAAGCAGAGTTCTACTTCCAAAAACCAGCCAACTTTCTAGTGGCGAACAAAAAAGAGGAGTCATCCTGGCGGCATAGTCGTTTAGGGTCTATTGTGAGCAAGGGATGCCACCTCAGACATACTCAGGCCTTTGCACTGCATGAGCAAGTGTCAAAACTCTCTCGTAGGGGTCAGTCCCATCCACACACTTCTGCACCAAGGAACTCTCCCTGGGCCTACCAGTCTCTCTCTGTCTCTCTCTGTGTCAAGGCTCTCGCCTCTGGGTCTAGCAATTTCTCTGCACAGAGACCCTGGATCCGAAGAACGTTATCTACTCTGATTCTTCTTGATGGTGGTGAGTTCCCACTAAGCCTCTGCTGGATTGGTCTTTATTTAAACCTACCAAGTTGACAAAACTGATCAATCTCTTTGGTGGGACACAGGAAGCTCAATCTTATTGAGTGGAATTTTCAAGGTATTATTTGCATAATACATTGGCCGATCTCAACCTGTGAGCCATGATTCCTTTGGGGGTCAAAGGATCCTTTCACAGGGATCGCCTGATTCAGATCAGTAGCAAAATTACAATTATGAAGTATCAATAAAAATAATTTTATGGCTTGGGGTGTCACCAAAATATGAGAAACTGTATTAAAGGGTCTTGGTATTAGAAAGATTGAGAATCACTGCCTTACAAGATTGTGGTTCAGCCAATCATTCGAGACTGTGTCAGAAGAGCCATATAAAAGCAATGAATTATTCTGTAATTACTGAATAATATATATTTTAAAGTCATTTTATTGGGGGCTCATACAACTCTTATTACAATCCACACATACATCCATTGTGTCAAGCACTTTTGTACATCTGTTTCCCTCATCATTCTCAAAACTCGTGTTTTCTACTTGAGTCCCTGATATCTGCTCCTCATTTTCCCTCCCTTCACCTCCTTCTCCCTCATGAAACCTGATAATTTATAAATTATTATTATCTTGTCATATTGCACACCATTCGATGTCTCCTTTGACCCATGCATGTACCACATTTTGTTTATGCATTCATCTGGTAGTCAACATTTGGGTTATTTCCACCTTTTGGCTCTTGTAAATAATGCTATAATGAACATTGATGTAAGAATGGAAAATTTTTTTTTCCATTTTAATCAAGACTATTATTTTCCTTGGAATATTTGGAAGGAGAGGCTAATTTGGAAAAAGTCGATTCTTTCAAGAATTGGGAACTTGCAAATGTACAACATCTGACATGTGTTCATTCAACTTTCTTTCTTAGAAGAAAACCCCAAAACGAAAGTGCCCAGAAAATAGAATGTGTTTCATATTATGTTATGAACAAAATCCTAAAGACCAAAGCAACTCAAGGCAGATTCAGAAGAGGACATAAAACAAGGATCATCGTTCCTGATGTCAAATGCAACTTGGCTGAAATTAGAGAATACCAGGAAGATGTTAGCTTGTCTTTCATTGACTGTTAATGCATGCACCTGTGTGGTTTTTCTTTTCTTTCTTTCTTGCACCTGTGTGAATTTAACAAATTAGGGGAAACATTGCGAAGAATGGAGATTCCAGGGCATATCACTGTGTACTGGATCAAGGTCTAACCTGTATTCAAACAAGACACAATAATTTGCGCACAATAAGAGGATACTGCCTGGTTTAAAATCAGGAAAAGTATGTGCGTTGGTGTTGCAGCGTTTCCACGATACTTATTAAATGTTTATGCTGATCAAATAATCCAAGAAGCTGGACTGTCTGAAGAAAACCCAGACTGAGGGAAGCAATAATAATTAATGCTGTGTTGATCATGCAACCTTATTTGATGAAAGTCTTAAGGCATTACTGATGAATATCAAAGACTCCAGCCGTAAGTATGAATTACACCTCACCTGAAAGAAAACAAAATGCTCACAACTGGACCAATAAGCAGTAGCAGCATGATAAATGGAGACAAGATTGAAGTTGTCAAAGATTTCATTTTACTTGAATGTGCAATCAATGCCCAAGGAAACAGAAGCAAAGAAATAAAGCCATCTACGGCATTGGCAAATTGAATATATCATGCACTTCCAGAAGAAAGAACAAGACGTATAGGCAGAAGGCTCCTTAGAATCAAGGATCATGAAACTGCAGCTCCCAAACTTTGGACATGTTCTCAGAAAGGTCTAGTGCTGCGAAAAGGACATCATGTTTGGTTAAGGAGAGAGTCTGTAAAAAGAGCAAGACTGTTGGGGAGGTAGATTGTCACAGGTGCTGCCACTGTGCGTTTCAGCATAACCACTGTGAGGATGGCACAGTGTTTCGTTCTAGTTTTCCTGCGGCCACTCTGAGATATGGTTTAGGAGTAGGGTCTAACTCGATAGGGCCTAACAACAGCAAGAAATATAGACTGGAATCATGCTGACTCAGTAACAAGACCCAAGAAGCAGCAGAGAGAGACCTGGGACTTCCACAGGGAGCTCTGAACTCTGAATATTTTCCCTTTGAAAATCAAACTTGAAGTATACAGAGAACATCCTTCACAGGATAAAAGAAATTGTTCTACCTTGCTGTCCAGTTATCTCTGACTCACAGTGGCCTCATGTATAAAGGAACTAGATGTTGCCCCATCGTGTCCTATCTTCATAATTGTTTATATCCCTTGTTGTGGCCACTGTGTATTTTGGGTGTATTGTCATTGCCTCATGTAGATGAGTGTATAGTTGACATCCATTATTGTGACCACTTGTGGGACTTAGGTACTTAGATTATAGCAGACAAGATTCAAATGTGGAAAATATTTCCACTGGCTAAACCTTGGAAGCAAATCACTAAGTCTTTCCTCTTAGTTTACTTGGTTTGGCATCTCTGCTGAAATCTGTGCACAATGTGGGGGCCTGCTGGTACTTGAGACCCCAGAGGCATCCCTTCCAGCAGTATAGAATCACGCAGGCCACCCCGTATGACAGGCTCTTAGATGGCAGCCCAGGAAATGACTCCTGCTGAACATTTCACCAAATGGCTGAATCCTCCAGCAGGCATCTGGAGAGGCAAGAAGAGACATGTGACCAGACAGGACAATCAGACACTTGAGCAATGGCTAGACTGGCACCTGCCCATTGGCTCTGAAGTTGGGGATGGTAGTGTCTCTTGTCCTAGCCTCTGTCATCTTTGGAGGTCAGGAAAGCGCTGTGATGAAACCAGGAACTCATTTTCCAAGCTTCAAATGTTGAGTTCGTAGAGGATCCGTGGCATCATAGTTATGTGTTGGGCTGCTATTCTCAAGGCCCACAATTGGGAGCCGCCAGCCACTTCTAGGAAGAAAGGCAGGGCTTTCTATTCCAGTGAAGAGTTACAGTCTTGGAAAGTCACAGGAGCCATTCTACCCTGTCATCACTATGAGTCAGCATATACTCAGGGGCAGTGAGAATACAGAGTTCTGAATAATAATAATAAAACAGACCTTGACCTGGAGTGTGCCACTCTGCTGTGGCAGAAGAGCAGGGAAGAGGGATCTATGGGCACAGCCACAGTTCCTCCCCACCCCACTTCTCCTCCGCAGAGATTGGCCCAAGCCCAACAAATGACAAAGCATCCTCTGTCAAGACTATTGAATTCTTGCCACAAAAAAAGGACCCAGTGCAGTATAGAATTTTCTTCTTCTTCTTCTTCTTCTTCTTCTTCTTTCTTCTTCTTTAATTCATTCCTTTTAACCTGAAGAGTAAACATCTTGTGGAAGTGGTATCACAAAGCTGAAAACAAACAAGAAAACACTCTTCGAATTTAACGAATGTCAACTATCACGCAGGATGGAACTTGCCCTCCTTGGCTGGGGGAATTTCAAGGTGAAAAGGTAAACATTCTCTACACGTTGAGATCTGCACTCAGGATTTCCAGAGCGCTGAAAAGGCGGCGGAGATGTTGGGGCGCATCTCTTACAGATGTCTCAGGGGCAGGGGGACTTGACAGCAGAGCTTTTGCTAATAAGTGACAAAAATGAGGTGGGGAGCAGTTTGACATTTTCTGTGTGTTAAAAGTCTCTGCTGATATAGGATGTGTAAATTAACACTCTTAAGAGACCCGCTTAGGGGGGAAGACAGAAAGAGGATGTTGAACCCTATTAACTCCTAAATCTCAAGCCTCTAAGGAAGGATGTGGGAGGGGTTGGGGAATGGGCAGGATGATTTACATGGGTAGAAACTTGGACCTACTCAGGAGCATGTATCTCACAGTGGACCCCTCCAAGGAGAGGAGGTTTGTGCGCCTAACCAAACACCACACCTCCCGAAAGAGCGCCTCTGCTAACCGTCTTCTGGAGTCAGAGGGAGACAGTCTCTGAATTGTCTTGTTTACTTTTGCTGCGTTATCTCTTTATTCCTGCAAATGCTCCACTCTGCTCCAGGCTAGGTAGGACTCCACATCTCTGGTTCCCATCAAATCCATTTCCTCGCTGAGTGAAGAAGGTGGGTGACCGCCATGCTTAGAATTCATTCTTATCTCTTAAGAGTCCCACTCAGGGAGAGTCATGGAGGTTTGGGGATCTGGGTACTGAAGACTGGGGGCATGTGTAGGGATGAGATCCACAGACTGATTGGTTTCAAATAAAACGGTTCACTCTGACAAGGAATGAAATATAGACAGGCAGATTTGTTTAGATTTCACTTCCCTATGATGCTGTGGACTACTTTAACCCCATTCTGACCCCAGTTATTGAAGCAAGGACAATGTTGTCACTGACGGAAAACAAGTGAGTTAAAGCTATCTATCCCTGCTTGATTATTCTGTACGGAATTAATTGTTTTCAAGAGCTGAGAAAGGTGGATGGCTATAGAACATCTTTGTGAGTGTCATGAGCTAGGAATTCCATCAAGCAGGACTATTATCTGGTAGGAAAGGTAACTAGGTCAAAACAAGACAAAACAATAAAATAGAAAATAACAGCAATAAAACTCACAGCCATTGAGTCAATTCAGATTCATAGGGACCCCACAGGACAAGGTAGAATCTCCCTGTGCATTTCCTAGACCAACCCTTGATGGAAAAGAAAGCCCCATCTTTCTCCTGAAGGTTTCTAATTGCCCCACAGTGCAATGCATAATGCTGCCAGGACTCCATAGCACCGTAAAACTAAACCAAGCCCACTGTCATTGAGTCCATTTTAGCTCATGACAACATTGTAGGACACAGTAGAACTGCCACGGCGAGTTTCAGAGACGAACTCTTCACAGAAAGCCCCACTCCTGCAGAGTGGCTGGCTGATGGTTTTGGACTGCTGACCTTGTAGCCCACAACCATCACCAGAGCTCCATTACAGCACTAGCCAGTTACTCTGCTAGAGAACGACGAGGTATCTACTCCCATAAAGAATGACAGTCTTGGAAAACCCATAGGAGCAGTTCGATAGGTAGGGCTGCTCTGAGTCGGAATGGAAGCGATGGCAGTGATAAGGCCGAATCAGCTCAACAGTGGTTCACTGCTATGGTGGCTCCCAGATTGCTGTGATGCTGGAAACTATGCCTCTGGTATTTCAATGCCAGCAGGGCTGATCATTGGTTGACCTATTTCAGGAACTTCTCAACGCAGACGGGCTAGAAAGAAAGGCCTTGCAATTTACTTCCAAAAGCGAGTCGATGGATCGCAACAGTACATTGTGAAATGTGCCTGTTTGGGACATCAGAGAGGATCAGTGGCCGAAGCAGAGGACCCTCAAGCGAGATTGGTGGTGAGATGGAGGTACACAGTAGCCACAGCCATGGTCCTGTATGTGCTGCTGTTGTGAGGACGACAGGGGACCAGGCAGTGCTTTCCTTTGCTGGACACATGGTCTCTGTGAGTTGGAATCAACCCATCAGCAGCTTGAAAAGTACTTTGCAGGAAACCCAAAGACCAAACCCAGAGCCACAGAATCGATTCCTAGTCCTAGCGACCCTCGTAGGATTTCTGACTGTAAATCTTTGTAGCAGCAACAGCCTCATCTTCCACCTGCGAGGCTAATAGTGGGCTTGAACCTCTGCCCTTTGTTTTTACAGTCCAACACTCTTCCCACAACACCAATTCCCATCAACCCTGCAAAGTACTGTCAATAGCCTCATGCTACAGATGAGAAGAATGAAACTGGCAGAAAGTGTTCAAGGTTAAAAAACTTTTCCCAAGGTTACATAAAGGATGAAATTACAAAACCAGGAGTTTATCCTGAATCTCTCTAACCCTCAAGCCCATGCCCAGTTCTCTGTCATGATCCCTCCCACACTACAATTACATAGCTGTTGACGGGAATTGGAAAAACCCTGATTTTTTGTAAATAATCTCTTCATGAATCTAAATCTATCCAAACCCACCGCCGTTGAGCCCGTTCTGAGTCCCTGTGACCCTTTAGACTAGAGGAGCACTCCTCTGAAAATCCAAACCAAATTCACTGCCATCGAGTTCGTACTAACTCACAGCCGCCCCATAGGACAGGGCACCACCGCCCCACTCCCCCCACAGGCTTCTAAGACTCACTGTGGACAGGAGTAGACAGCCAAGTGCTTCTCCTGCGGGGTGCCTGGTGGTTCTAAACTGCTGACCTTGAAGCCTGCCGGTGGACGCATAGCCATGACACCACCAGGGTTCCTCATAAGGGCTCTAAGGCTGTACATCTTTAAAGAAGCAGAAGGCAGCCTCTCCCTCCTGCGGGACTGCTGGGTTTGAACTGTCAACCTTTGAAGTGCAGCAAAGCACTTTTACTACTGTGCTGCTAAGTCTCCTTTCTCAATCCATCAGGGGCATAGATCCACCGAATGCATTTGTGTACGTGCAACTCATCATCAACCTCTTTGATTACATGAAAATTTAATAGACTTCCTTACCCTAAAATGAAAATAGAACTGGAGGGGGGGGGCGGTGGGGTTGGGTGGGGAGGAAGTCTGTGTATTGATCGAGGACCTGCTCTGGTGCAGGTCGCATTAGACTCTGAGGTTATAAAAGCATGCCATTGTCAACCCCGGCCATTACCTTTCATTTAAGGACTGCCACTGTGAACATGATGGCACAATGTCAAATATATCGACTTAAATGGGCCAACAGCCCAACTGTTAAGTCTTATTAGTTATTTCAATGTACCTCCTCTCAACCCGCAGGACCAATAACTGCAGGCAAGAACTTTTTACGGCATGGCTCCAGCTGGCCTACTTCTATGGGCTGTACATTGCAAAGGCAGGGACTGTTGGATTAGAGGCCAGCTATGTGCTGTCCTTTCACTGTATTTGAGGCCTCTGGGAAGAGGAGCTTCTCCACCCACACACATGGGGATGGAAACCTTGTCTTCCAGGACTGTGTGGTGATTTCTTTGCATGCTATCCAAGATCTTTTCGGAGCCACTTTCCATTCCACCGACAGTTCTTCCTCTCACTCTTTGGGATCTGAGAGCCCACCTTTTGGGATTTTTGGCTTTCTCTCCTCTGCTTCTCTAAAAGACTGACAGCCGCAGGAAATCCCTGAAACTGTGTATTTTGCCTGACAGGGTCACTGTGAGTCAGACTCAACTGGTCAGCACTGCATGACAAGTCAGAACCTTCCCACAGCCCACAGCTCAGTGTCATCCCTAGATACTGCCTGATGTAGGGTAGGGACACCCTTCATGTTCCCCAAGATGTTGGAAACCCTTTTCTTAGCACCCCTCCTCTAAATTAATATCTCCTTCCTTTGCACTGGCCTAGAACTTCATCCTTAATCCTGTCACAGAGACTCGCTTTCCCGTCAGTTATTGATGATCATCTAGAACACGTGTCACACACATCGTCTCTGATTCCTTCATAGAACTCAAGCATCCTGCAACACAGGAAGCCCCTGTGCAGTCAATACTGCACAGAGTTTCTCAGCGGCACAGAGATAGAGTTAAAGGATGTGACCTCCCATCCTTCAGGGACTCTAGCAATGTGGCAACTGAGACATCATCAAAGACATACATAGCAATGAACTTTTAAGAAAAATACTTTCCAGGGAAGAACTGATTCCATACTGTCATTAGATCTCTTATGAGATTTCATTAAAGAGTGCCAACAAGTCTTGCCTACACATGAGTTGTGTACGCCTACTATTAAAAATAACCCTATTTTTAAAAAATTATTTTATTGGAAAAATAACCCTATTTTTTAAATAAGATTGTTTTTACTATTCTAAAATATTATTTCTACTAATCTTACATAGTGTCATCTTTAAATAAATGATTAAATAATTTAAAATATTATTAAAAATTTGAATAATAGGAGTACACAATTAAAAGGGAAATCTGGTGGCATTATGGTCCTGTATGCTAACCACAGCATCAGCAGTTCAAAACCACCAGCTGCTACTTGGGAGAAAAAGGAGGCTTTCTACTCCCATGGAGTTGGAAAACCACAGTTTTACTCTTCCCTCTAACATCACCATGATTCAAAGCTGACCCTGTGAGAGTGGATTTATCTTTTGATGATTGACACACACCTGTCTTTATGTTGGGAAGTAAAAGGCAAGGTGAGGCATTTGAAAGAATCATCTACTCCTTGGCGAAAGACAGGGCTCTCTACTCTTGTAAAGAGTTAGTTTTGGACGTTCACAGGGGCAGTTCTACCCTGCCCTAAAAGGTCACTATGAATTGGCAATGACTCGATGGCAGTGACTTTGAGTTGAATTTCGTCTTTAAGTTTGCATCACTGTGATGGTTTGTGAGTTGCTTTGATGTCCTAGACAGGACAGGGCTCTAGTGGACCAGGGAATATCCCCCACCCTCTGCCCCCCCCCCGCAAAAGGGTGTCAAAGCTAAGTATTTATTTTTACAAAAACAATCTTATCACCTTCAAAGTACTCTCCATTATGCTTAGTACTTTGGTCAAGTCTGTGATTCCATTCTTGGGAACACTTCAGACTCAACTGCTTGGATGGCTGGCAACACCTCCCTTGTTTTTTTCTTCACCTTTTCTACGTCGTCAAATCACTGCCCTATTTCATGTCCCTCTTCATTCGTGGGGAGGGGGGGAGAGAAGCCTCAGAATGCAAGGTCAGGGGCAAGGTCCGTGGGGCAAGAAAGGCATGCAGTCTTTTGCCCAAAACAGGCTCACTGAGATGGTTGCATGAGCAGGTGCATTGTCGTGGTGGCAAAACCAGTCCTCTGTCTACCACAAATCAGGCCTTTTGGGTCCGACATTTTACTTGATGTTTTCAGAACCTCTAAATAGAAAGCTTGATGAACAGAAGGACCTGGCGGAATGAATGTTAAATGCACTATCCTCCTCTCAGCGATTTTTGGAGGTAACTCTCTCTGTATATGAAGTCACAGCATCAAAAAAGACTTCAGTGTGCACATTTTTATTCACTCCCCAAAGGTACATACTTAATTATTTATAAAATAAGTCTATCACTTCTGGTCTCAATACAGCCTTCATATTATAAATTACATATAGGAAACATACTTTGGAAAATGAAGAAATAAAAATAAATAAACAGAGTTCTCATATTCTCTTTACGCACCCCAGGAGACATTTTTGCACAAGACTAGTCTTGGCTGAACAGCGATGCTGTCTGGTAGAAGAAAGGAAATTATGTTTATCTTTCCCTAGACTATTCCCGAAGGCTCACTATTTCCTCTCTCTCTCTCTCTCTCTCTCTCTCTCTCTCTCTCTCCTCTTATAAGACCACCAACCTTCTTCAAACATTAGTGAAATAAAGGAGGAGGGGTTGTTTGAGTGCTTAGCATTCTGTACCAGTCATAGTCTAATCAGCAAAGTTTGTTGTGAGGTTATAAGCATGACAGTGTGAAACTTGACATATTATTCTTGAGTTCTTTCTTTGTCTTCACTGTGCTCTGACTCTTATGAAACTCATTTTGTTTTCTTTTCATCCCTCCCCCCATGTGTGGCTATATGATTATAAATGGAGGAAAATCGGTGTCAGGACATGATTGAGGAGTTATTACATTTTTAGTGCTTTATTTTTAAAGATCCTTTTACTGGGGACTCATACAACTTGTATCACAGTCCATCCCTTAGTGCATTGTGTGCCAAGCACATCTGTACATCTGCTGCCCTCATCATTCTCATAACATTTGCTTTCCATCTAAGCCCTTGGAACCGGCTCCTCATTTTTCTCTCCCTTCCTCCCTGCTCCCACCCCTCATAAACCCTTGATAATTTATAAATTATTATTACTTTGTCATATCTTACATTGCCCAATGTCTCCCTTCACCCACTTCCTCATTGTCCATACCCGAGAAAGGAGGTTGTATGTAGATCTTTATAATCAGTTTCCCCTTTCTACCCAACCTTCTCTCCCCCCTCCTGGTATTGCCACTCTCATCACTGGTCCTGAAAGGATCATCTGTCCTCTGCATTCCCTGTGTTTCTGGCTACTCCCTGGACTTGTAAGATAAAATTGGGATCTGGATGGCTAATACAGAAGGTTTTAATTTATTTGCATTTTAAAGAAAAATTAAATCAATATTAAAACAGTTTGTTCCAAAACTACAGGCAGATACTACTAGGTAAAGAGGTGTTATCTTTCATACATTGAAAGAGTGAGAGAGAGAGAGAGAGAGGAAGAGAGAGAGAGAGAGAGAGAGAGAAATCAGATGAATACTCACTAAAAAATGAACAAAGAATGTTATCTCAGGGTGGTGAGATTTAAATAAATATCCCCTGCTTTTTATTCATTTCTATAATTTTCCAAGTCCCCCACTATGGCAAAGTACTATATATCATATTAATAATTATGCAAATAGTCTAAATAGATTCCCATCATGAAAGTTGACAGAAAATTTTAAAATATCTCTTGGAGTCCTCGTTGTTGAGTTTTTTAAAAGAAGACAACTACAAACCTGTGTATTATTTCTCAATTTTTGGATACATTTTAACTTTAATATAATTTTAATGTCATTTGGATTTCTCATACAAAAAAATTAATTTTAAGTCAAACATTTCAAAATGAAGTCTAACATACCTAGATTTTTAGGGAAAAATAAACTCTCTGCCATCGAGTCAATTCTGACTCACAGTGACCCTAGGGTGGGGTAGAACTGTCTTGGTGAGTTTCTGAGACTGGACTCCTTACAGAAGGAGAAGTAGCCACTTTTCCCAAGTAGCCACTGGTAGCTTTGAACTGTTGACCTTATGGTTAGCAACTTCACATGCATCCACCAGGACTCAGGAGGTAGAAATAAAGACTGTACTTCTAGGTAGGGTGTATCTATGGAAGAGCAGGGTGATAATGGACCCCATACAATCCAAACACTTGATATTTCTGGTAAAGAAAAAAACCTGGCAAGGTCTCTCAGCGGACATCACTGGTTTGCCTCCAAAAGATCTACTAGGTACAAGTTTGGTTTTATTTTTGGTCAGGTAAAAGAATTTATTTCAAGAATCTAGATGAATACCTCACCACACCCACTCAGATGGCTATTTATTATAAAACATGCAAACAAGGATTAGTGAGGATCTGGAACCTTCATTCAGTGCTGGAGGGAACATAAAAGGGTACAGCCACAAGGAACTGAGAAATCAATCTGTACCAAGCAACAATTCATGGATTCCAGCTCACAGCTAGACCACACACACACAAGCTCCTCATATCAACAGTACCCTAGATTCTATGTCATTGGATAAATGATCGATGCTATCAGTGCCTTCACCTTATCGTCTAAATGGAGTGCTTTTCTTTTTTGTTTCTTCTAATTTTTCTTTGTTTTTGGTTTATTTTCATTGTTGTTGGTGGTGATGTTAGTTCTGTTTTTTGTGTGTGTTTTTCTCTTCCTGTGGGAAAGATGGGGGTAGAATGGGTGAACTGATCACAATGTTCTACGTATAACCCCCTTCCAGGGGAATGGACAACAGAAAAGTTCATGATGGGAGACATAGGTTGGTGTAAGACATGAATACATAAAAATACCTTATAAATTATCAAGGGTTCTTGAAGGAGGGAGGGTGGGTGAGGGAGGAGGCTTTGAGGGGCTGATACCAAGGGCTCAAGTAGAAAGAAAATGTTTTGAAAATGATGATGATAACAAATGTACAAATGTGCTTGCCGTCATGGAGAGATGTATGGATTGTGATAAGAGTTGAATGAGTCCCAAATAAAATGATTATAAATAAATAAAAATTGAAAAATATAAGACCACCCAAGTATACCAGAGTAGTTTAGAACCCAGGGACAAGCAGATGGATTCTGGGACCCCATGTAACTCCAGCCCCAATCCAAGAAAAGTCAGATTTCATACCCTGGCTCTGCTCAATATTCACATTCATGAAATGATCACTGAAGATAAGGGTGCTATGGCAACGTGTGGTGAAGAAAGCAGACAGTGCCCTGCTGTCCATTAGAACAAGGTCTGGGGTCTTACAGGCTTGTAGTCAAGCAAGCAGCTATCTCAGTGAGGCCTTATCTAAGGCTACACACAGGAAGCACAACAGTCTGTGTGATCCAAAGATGATGATAACCAAGCCGACTATGATCAAGAGAAAAGCATCAGAGCTTACACTGTGAATACCCACTTTAGCCTATGAAGGACAATGGGAGCCAAATATCCACCTGCAGGGTATCCAGTCAGATTAAACCTCTGGATGATCCCCTCTAGCCACAGGCAAGAGACTTGAACAGTTTTACTAACAGAGATTCTTATAAACTTGATTGTGATGTCTCAAACCATAGCTTCAATTTGCTCTAGGCCCAACTATTGCTCAATTGCTCCATGACATAAGTTTCTCCTCTGGCTCCTTAAATATGACTGGTAGGGTTTTTTTTTCTTTCTTACTCTTTATTTTTATCTTTATATTATTATTACACTTGTTGTTTTCTTCCTCCTTGTGTTTCCTTTTGTTTTTGCTTTCTCTTGTTTTGGTTAGATCTCCCCGTTTAAGAGGCACAGAGGAAAGGATGCAGAGAGACAATAAAGGATGCAATGGTATATCTTGGGAATATGGTGGGGGGTGGGCAGAGAGAGGGCAATTGGAGAGCAATCAATGAATTCAGAAGGGGGAAAGAGAAAGAACTGATTGTGATGATCCATATGCAACCTTTTAAAAAGCAGCTGAACTATGGAAATGTTTGATATGTGAATATGATATCAAGAAAACTCCTGAAAAATAAAAGGAACCTAACTTGACCAATGGTTTCCATGATTGAAGGGGGAATAGTTGTTGCTTAGGAGCTCTTGGGTTTCTGTAGATGGTGATGGAGAGATTTGGAAAAGGATCTCAGTCATGAGAGTACAACACAAAGACTATCATCAGTGGCACAGAATTATACATGTAGAAGTGTTCCATTGGAGAAGATTTTGTTGTGTCTATTTTATCCAAAATTTAAAAAAATCGCCTAAATAGCAATGAGTACAAAGAAGAAAATGTTCTCAAATGGATCGTAGTGAAATTGTACAACTCTTCTTGATATGATTGAACAATTGAATTGTACGCTATGTAGGTGAAGTGCCGAGAAAACTGTTAATAAAATACATAACTAAATAAATGGTGCAGCCAGAGGGGGAAACAATTTGATAGTTCCTCAGAAAAGTAAATGGATAATTACCATAAAATCCACCACTGTGGAGTCAATTTTGACCCATAGTGATCTGAGGCTGCACATCCTTACAGTAGTACATAGACTCATCTTTTTCTCAAGGTGACTTTGAACCATTAACCTAGTGGTGAGACATTCTGCTCTTACCAGACCCTGCCACCATGCCGCAGCAATTCCATTCCAGGTTAGTCTGCCAAGACACTTCAAAACAGCAGCTCCAGCAGATATGTGTGCATAAATCACCCAAAGGTGGAAACAGTCCAAGGGCCTATACCCATAGATGAGTAGATAAATAAAATATGATATAGTCACACAATGGATTATTATTCAGTCTCAATGAAATTCTGATACATGCTATGATATGAGCGGACTTTGAAAACATGCTGTGTGAAATAAGTCAGGCAAAAAGGAACAAATGTTATAGGATCTCACGTGTATGAAATATTTAGAATAGACAAATGTATAAAGAAAAACATGTACTAGTCGCTATTGGAGATGAATGGGCTCAAATAATGCTGGGGAGGATGGCCCATGACCAGGCAGTGCTTCCTTCTGTTGTGTATGGGGTTGCGATGAATCAGAACCGACTTGACTGTATCTGACAGCAACACAGGCAAATGGGGGGTTATTACTGAAGGGATCCTGTATTTCTCTTACCAAAGGTCACTGCTATGATGTCAGTTCCAACTCAAGGGGCCCAAAGGACGGAGTAGAACTGCAAGTGGACATTCACGATGACAGAATAACACAATGATCATAGTTTATGTTACTGACTTAGATGCAACAATCTACCTGTAAGAACACAGGTTAAATGCAGTCTTCTTTCCTTTGAAGCAGGAGACACAAATTATATGATTAGCAATATGAGTCTCTAGGGTATTTGTGAACCTATAAGTAATTTGTAAATAAATTATAAGTAATTTGTAAGCAGCTGTAATTTATCTGATAATTTTCACTTTACCAAAATTTTTAACAATCCAATTCTAAGTCATCAATGACCTCAAAAGTTTGAAAATTAATATAATAGAAAAACATGACTTATAGATTCATTGAGAATTGAGTTCAAATCAATAACTTCCTTCTTGTGGGAACTTGAGTGAACTATTTAACTAATTTGAAAGTTTCATATTCTGTTATATACAAAACAGGAATAATGATGCCTTCTCCTTGGGAATGATTATATATCTTAAAATAATATGAAAATACTTTTTCACAACATCAAGTAGCTCAATGTAATGAAAAACAATATCCTCACACTTGGACCAGTAGGCAGCCTTACGACGAAAAGAGAAAAGATTGAGGATGTGAAGGATATTTTCTTGCTTGGACTCACAACCATTGCTCCTGGAAGCAACCATCAAGAGAACAAATGACACACGGCATAGGGTAGATCCGCTGCACAAAACCTCTCGAAAGTGTTGAAAAACAAGGATGCTACATTGAGGACTAATACCTGAGCCAAGTGATGGTGTTTTCAAATGTTGGACATAAGGAAGACAGATGAAAAATCAATATATTTGGACTACAGTATTGGCAAAGAATATTAAAAGTACCAGGGACTGCCAAAGGAGCGAATGGATATACCTAGGAAGAAGTATAGTCAAAATACTCCTTAGAGACAAGGAAGGTGAGACTTCTTCTCATGTACCTTGGACGTGTTACCAGGCAAGACCAGTCCTGGGAAAAGGACATCCTCCTTAGTACAGTGGAGGCGCAGTGAAAAAGAGGAAGGCCCTGGTAAAGATGGATTGAGATAGTTGCTGCCAACGATGGGCTCAAACATAAAAACAATTGTGGGGATGACTCAGGACTGGGTGCCCCTTCATACTGCTTATGCTAGTCCTAGTGGACTAGAGAAACAAATCCATAGACACTCATGTGTGTATAAGAAAGAGATTTATATACCACAGCAATTGAACATTGAGAAAACATCCCAGCTCAGTCCCACACAAGGTCATAAGTCCAATATTAGCTCATATGTCCAATACCAATCTATAAAGTCTGCTTCAGGCTCATGAAGCACATGCAATGACACCAGGACAATCACAGCCCATTGGGTGCAGAGTTTTGTGTGTCCAGTGGTGGTAGAAACATCTCAGCGCCAGCAGGGGCCTCTCTGTGGTTTCTTAAGCACCTCAGCACTGACAGGAGACTCCATGTGGCTTTTCTGGCTTCAGAGATCTGATTCCATCAGGGTAAGCCCATGTGGCTCTCCTCCAGGATGTCTCACAGGGAGTCAGCCTTGTGTCTTGCTAGTAGAGTGTCTCAAAGAAACTGAGTAGTGAGTCTCTCACCTCCAAGGGGAAAATACAGTCAGATTTGCCAGAATTCTCAGGAGAAAGCCATACCACACAGAGGTCTCATTGGCTATCTCCAGATTGACAGGCTAGACTCCACCCCTACACTCTTAATCCTCAAACTGACACCAGATTAGGTGACTGCCATTCCATGACACCTAAGAATAACAACAACAGCCAACTCTGACTGCACACAGTGAGATTTCTGAAAATGAAGGTGAAAGCAGCGGTGGAGAGCTAAGCAACTGTGTTGAGCTTGATGCTGTAGTGGTGAGGGGATAGAGTTTGATGTGTGGGACCCCACAAGGTGGCATGATTGGGACCCATCCTTGCCTTTCTATTGTAGCCCCAGAGAACTAAGCCCAGGGATAAAAACCTAATAGCCAAACTCACTGTCATTAAGTTGATTCCGACTCAGAGTGACCCTATAAGACAGGGTAAAACTGCCCATATGCATTTTTAAGACTGGGACCCTTTATGGGAGAAGAAAACCTTGTCTTTCTCCCAAGGAGCACCTGGTGATTTCAACCTGCCGGCACTATGGCTAGCACCCCATGTGTACCCACTACATCACCAGGGCTCCTACATGTTGGTATGAGACCAGGACAAAACAGACCCATCGATGTCAAGAATATTCTGACTCCTCAACTCCCTGCCATTGTGTCAATTCTGCTTTACAGCAATCCTACAGGACAGGATAGAACTGCTCCTATGGGTTTCTGAGACCATAACAAGGCCAGAAAGTTTTATCTCTCTCCCATAGAGCTGCAGTTCATTTTGAACTGCTGCCCTGCTTTAGCAGGTCAATGTGTAGCCACTAAACCCATGTGACTGATGGACAATCAACTCGTACAGCCAAGGTGATGTTTGCCATTCCTTAGAACAGGTCATGGTCTATAACACAGGAACCAACTCCAAGGTACCCAAGGACACCAGTCTCTATCTCAGTTTCCTCATCCAAAGTTGTGGATACAGCATGAAGTTTCTGCAAAGAATTGAATGAATTCATACATGCCCAAAGTGTAGAATCATGTCTGGTACACTGAAGAAAGAAAAAGAACAGCAACCCAAACCTACTTGCCATCCAGTTGAGTATGATTCACGGCAACTCCACGTATGTCAGAGTAGACTGTCCTCCCTAGAGTTTTCAAGGGTTGATTTTTCTAAAGTAGATAGCCAGACCTTTCTTCTGAGGCACCTCTGGGTGGACCTGAACCTTTTAAACTTCTGGTGAGCAGGCAGGAGTGCTTACCATTTGTACCACCTGTGGACTCCACCAGAAGCATAGCTAATTCTTAATGTTATTCTTTATGGATATTATTCATATTTCTATGCTCTGGATTTTTAAAAAAATCATTTTATTGGGTGGCTCATATAACTCATCACAATTCATACACATACCCACTGCATGTCAAGCATATTTGTACATTTAGTGGCCTCATCATCTCAAAATATTTGCTTTCTACTTAAGCACTTGGTATCAGCTCCTCATTTTCCCCTCCCTCCCTGCTCTCCCCAAGACCCTTGATAATTTATAAGTTATTATTATTTTGTCATATTTTGCCCTGATGTCTGTGTCCCAAGGAGGAAGTTATATGTAGTTAATTGCAATCAATTCCCCCTTAAGTGAAATAATGGACCCTTTCCTATGGAGGTTTTAATTTGGATCTTCAACTCTTTGCCATAATCTGATCTGCTTCGTGGAATCACAGGACAACCCATACAGGCAGAGAACAAATGCAATCTAATTTGCCTTAAGTCATAAGTCCTTTCTAGATGAACACTTTCCTAAGCACTCTCTCTTTCTTTATTTTTTCCTGCCAAGTTTGAACCAGACCCAGGTGAAATGTTGCCAGGGATACGGAGTTTCCCACATATCCGCTGCATTGCACGAATGGTTCATGGACTCTCTTCTGTATCCTATTTAAAGAATTGCAAAGCTTCTGTCATCATCATCCAGCACTATGTGTACTTCAGAAGTATTCCAGTTCTACCAGTCGCTGTGACTCCATTCTGACTCACAGCATGCTCATTTGGGTCAGAGGATTGTCATTGGCAGAGATTTGGGCTCATCTCCTGGGAAGACTCACTGGACAATCTTTTGGTTAGCAGAGAAGAGTATTAACCATTTGCACTCCTAGGGAGTAAGACATATATCAGCTGGTACAGAAAACACGAGAACTCTAGTCCAACACCACTCATCCCTGATGCTCAAGCCAACTGGCTTATGAATTACTTCCAGTTGCTGTCGATGACTTTGATTCACATATGGCATAGGCCCCCAAATCAATCTGGCCTACCAACCCCTTTTTAGGAATTAAAAAAAGTATTCAGTGCCTTCTGGCAATGAAAAACATTTACTAGAGACCATGCTCTGGGAGAAAGTGTAGGTATCTGCCTTTGCAGCATTCCAACTTCCTCCCTAGTGGGCAGTATTGCCCACTTTGGGAAATATTGATAGAAGAGGACTATTCACAATGCTCCCTTGTCTTTTAAGTATGGTTTGCATGGTAAAAACAGCATTAGAGATTATATGATAGACTTCAAGACTGACATTCACTGCAAGTATTTTTTTTCTTTTCTTTTAACAACATAGATGGTGACTTTACTTCTACACGTGAACCTCACCAAATAGAATGCTCAGAAGCAATTCTAATATATCTCTGGGAAGGGACAGAACAAAACCAGGGGCCAACTGCAGGACAGATCACCAATTGCTCATATGCCAGTTTGAGTTGAAGTGGAGGCAAATTAAACCAAGTCCATAAGCACCTAAGTACAACCTTAAGTCTATGCCATCAGAGTTTCCAGACCATTTCAAGATTAGATTTGAAACTGAACACAAAAGACTGACCACCAAACTGAGGGCTTAAGTAGAAGGAGGATATTTCAAGAATGATGATGGTAACATGTACAAATGTGGTTTGCAAACAATAGATATATGTATTGATTGTGATAAGAGCTATGTGAGCCCCCAATAAAATTTCAAAAAAAAAAAAAAAGACTGACAACCAGACAAGCTGTGGAAGACCATCAAGGACATCTTACATGAAGATAGCCAAAGGACATTAAAAAGAAGAAAAGAAAAAAGCAAGCATGGGGATAGACAGTGTTTCATTTTGTTGTTCATAGGTCCCTATGAGTCAGAAAAGACTCAGCTAAAACGACTTAAGAACCACACACATGCATATATATTATGTATTTGCATGCATGTGTGTGCGTGGTGTATATATAGCAGTTGTGGTTGAGTTGATGTCCACTCGTGGAGATGCTACTTGTGGAAAAGTAGAACTGTGTTTCACAAGGTCATTGGTAGCTGATCTTTTCCAAACCAGCCAGTCTTTTTTTCCTAATGTTCCTTTGGATAAACTTTGACCTCCTCTTGTGTTCAATGTGCAGGCTCGGTTTGTACCACTTTAGTTCTCCAGGTGATAAATATGATGTTTACACCTCTATTTATGTATTAGTGATAGAAGAGGCAACAATCTGAAGTTGAATCATAGTATCCACAAGCACCACCAGATCTGTAATCCCCAGGGATTCCTGTCACCCTCCCTTCTCCCCGGTGTGCTTGAGAAATTCCTCAGTCTTGTCCAGAAAGCCTGCTTCCCAAAGACCTCACCTTTCCCTATTCGGAAGGCCTCCAACCCCTCATTTCTCTCAGCACTGGGGTAGACCAAAGCGTCCTAATGTATTACTTTGAATTTTTAGTTATCTTTGTTGCTATTCTGTCCTTCCAGAAAATTCAGGAAAGCCAGGTGTTTTTCTCAATAAGGCAGCATTCTATTCCTGGTCCAATGCACTCTCTCCTCTGGTTTTTAGAACCAGGGTAGCTTTCTCTTTCTCTCACTCTCCTACTCTTAAACAGCCACTTTGTGTCTCCTTCATATTAAACTTGATATACACTTAAGGACTCAGAGCTCCCAATGGGGAGTCAATGTTTCCCTTTCCTAAGACTAGGTTTTAATTTTTTTTCTCTATGTAATTCCACTTCTGGGACACCTAAGGAAAAAAATCCAAAACAACCCCTCAAGCAAACAAAAGCTATATTCAGGAAGATGCTCCTCACAGAGTCCATTTTCGACTCAGAGCAAACCCAGTGACAGATTCAACTACCTCTTAGGGTTTTCTCTGTGTCAGAGTTGACTCATGGATAATGGGCAATGTATGAGAGTCTCTAAGGTCAAAATGGCTGGGCCTCTCCCCTGTGGAAGCTGCTGGGTCGGTTCAAACCAACAACCTTTTGGTTAATAGCTGAGGATTTCACTATTGGATCACTGGGGTTGCATGGAAAATCATCTCAAAGGTCCAATAATAAGACTATTGCTAAGGAAATGGTGATAGTGCTCTCCATGGAATATCTGATGGTCCTTATGTGAACAGCCAAAAAAAGAAATAGTAACAGGAACATGGTTATGAGACGGCAAACTCTGGAAATAGGATGAACACTTATATAGAATATGGCAGCTTAGATATGTTAGGTGTAAGGAAGACTTGGAAAGAAGTCTATCAACATGCAGAGAGTGGAAAGATTGGCATACCAGGACTGAGATTCGTCCCCACCCCACCCCTTGGCCATACCAAGTTCTCCATAATAAAGATATCTTTGTTTTAGCAGATTAGCTCAATTTAGTAGAAAATATCCACTTTGAACATTATTCTCTTTAAAAAATCATTTTATTGGGGGTTCATACAACTCTTATCATGATCAATACATATACCAATAGTATGCAGACCACATTTGTACATTTGTTGCCATCATCATTCTCAAAACATCCTCCTTCTATTTCGGTCCTTGGTATCATCTCCTCACATTTCCCCTCCCTCCCTCCTTTCCCTCCCTCATGAACCCTTAATAATTTACAAATTATTATTATTTTGCTATATCGTACACTTTCCGATGTGCCCCTTCACTCACTTCCACGTTGTCCATACCCCAGGGAGGAGGTTATTTGCAGATTCCTGCAATTGGTTCTCCCTTTCTACTCCACCCTTCCTCAACCCCACTGGTATCGCCACTCACACCACTGGTCCTGGAGGGTTCATCTATCCTGAATGTCCCATGTTTCTGGCTCCAGTGAACATCCTCTGGTCTATTTGAATTTGTAAGGTAAACTGGGGGTCATGATAGTGGGTGGGGAGGAAGCATTTAAGAACTAGAGGAAAGTTGCATATTTCATTATTGCTACACTATACCTTGATTGGCTCGTCTCCTCCCTGTGACCCTTCTGTAAGGGGATGTTGCTTCACCTATCAATGGGCTTTGGGTCCCTAATCTCATTTATTTGGGTCCCCCCTCATTTATAATGATATAATTTTTAGTTCTTTGATGCCTGATGCCAGATCCTTCGATGCCTCATGGTCACATATGCTGGTGTGCTTAGAAGCAACAAAGCCCACATAGAACAATATTCTCTTTTATGAACTATTCTATAGGATCAAATTGACAAAGGTAACCTCAAAGATTAGCCAGAAAACCCAGGGGCAGGGCAACAGTGACTTTATGTCAATGAGGGAAGAACAGCTCAGAGAAGGGAGGGGAAAGCAATACCAGAAGAACCTAGCCTGTGCCACTAAATGGAACATGTGGAAGCTTTTTTCTCAGTTGGGGATGGCGTGGGGAGAGGACTGTGTTCATTCTGTTAGTGCTAACCTTACAAATTAAATCCATCAAACATAAAACCTTAACATCGTGGATTGCCCCAAAAACATGAAACTAAATGCCAAAGAAAGGGTCAAGATAAATGGAGTTATGCATAATCTCAGCTTCTCATCTAGATCACAATACAGACTGCCTTTTAGTCAGTTTGACGGTCTTCCCATTTATACACCAGCTAGGGTCGGTGGACTGTGGTTCAAGAAGCAAAGTAAAAGTGACAAGTCAAAGCCTGTGCCCTTCACTCACAGGCTCATCGAGGGAGCTGCTTATGCTTCTTTTTTTTTTTAATCATTTAATTGGGGGCTTATACAATTATTATCACGATCCATCCATCCATCCATTGTATGCAAAGCACATTTGTCCATGTGTTGCCATCAGCATTTTCAAAACATTTGCTTTCTACTTAAGCCCTTGCTATTAGCTCCTCATCTTTCCCCTCCCGCCCTGCCAAATCATTACTATTTTGTCATATTATAGACAGTCTGATGCCTCCCTTCACCCACTTCCCTGTTGTCTTTACCCAGGGAGGAGGTCATAGGTAGATCCTTATAATTGGTTCTCCCTTTCTACCCCTTCTTCCCTCCACCCTCCTGATGCTGCCACTCTCACCACTGATCCTGAAGAGATCATCTCTCCTGGATTCCCCGTGTTTCCGCTTCCTATCTGTACCATGTACATCCTCAGCTCTAGCTGGATTTGTAAGGTACAATTGGGATCATGAGAGTGGGAGAAAAGCATGTAAGAACTAGAGGAAAGTCGTATGCTTCATTGCTGCTACACGGTACCCTGACTAGCACGTCTCCTCCCTGCGACCCTTCTGTAAGAGGATGTCGCTTCACCTACAGATTCTAACACAATCAAATGTCTAAGCTGCAGCAGGCTTGAGAAGCAGGAAGTGGTCAAATAGATGGGCTTCCAAAAAGTGACGTTTACCAGCCGCAGGTCCAGTGAGGTAGAAAACGAACCCCCATCACCCCCCTGCCACAGACCCAAGCATGGCAATGGTGTTCTGTTGATTGCCAAACAGAACTCTGTTCCAGCATTGATAATTAGCTCCAATAATGACATTGGACCATGTCCTTAATAGCCACATGCATCAGCTACTTGGGACATACAAAGGTACCAGGAGTACATTTTAGAAAAATAAAAACTCCTTTTTACACTTGCTTTGCATAGACATGTATTGCTTCTTTTATCTTTTTTTTTTTTTTTTTTAGGCATCACTGTCCTCAGGTGGTGGGACTAGGAGGTCCAGCCTTTGCTCCTGTGAGATGGAATTGAACCTCCATCCCAGTGGGCCACAGTCCCGCGCACAACCACTACGCCACCCGGACTCAGCCCGCTTCTTTTATCTTAAAAAGAAAACTAGCCCACCTATAAGCAATTGCTCAGGTCTGCTATTGCAGGTGATAAAAGAGACGTTTGATTTTGAACTTTTCAAGGGGGTGGGGGGTGGGGGTGGTGAGTAGTAATGGATAGAGGTTTCTTTCCCTGGATTTCATCCCTTCTGCTCTCTTGCTGATGAAGCACTGCGAGAAGACGCGTCGACCTCAAAAGGTACAACGTCTCCTGTTGTTTCCCGTTGCACAGCCCCTCCACCCAGGCCAGTTTTCCATGCACCCTTGATCCACCCCCACCCCCTCACCCCCCTTGCACGCTTATCGGTGACTCCAGCAGCACCAGTCTCGGTGGAATTCTCACTGAGATATGGACATGTCAGCTTTGATTACAGCTAAGGAGACACTCTCCCACCAGGCTCTCTGCTCTCGCTGGAAGCCCTGGGAGAAGCTTTCCACTGTATCTGGGCCGCCCGCGTATCGCTGCCGGCAGGGCAGTTGGGAAAGTTTTAAGCTTGTTTGCGTTAGTGGATTTGTTCCAAGTGAGGCACATGTTTTTCAGAAGACGAATGCCAAAGATAACAAAAAATGCAAAGGAGAGGGCCACAGAGAGGCTTATCCGGAATGCAAGAGTGAACCGGGATAAGACTGGCGGAGGCACAGACGTTCAAGGGCACTTGAATCTCCACCACACTGAGAATGACCCAGAAAGACTGAGCTAACTGCCATGTCCACAGTATCTCAGGAAACAGTGATTTGGAATCCAGGATGTGTGTTTTACATATTCTTTATGTCGCTTGGGACAGAGACCACCAGAAGTATTCCGTGGTTTACGCTGGGCACAGTCACGCTAGGGTGGTCTTTGCGGACAGCAGCATTTCTAAGTGATCTTTCTATAAACCTTTCTCTTTACAGGTCCCTGCCATTAGCCCCCATCATTTGTTCCCCGGACTGCTGCCATTGCGCTGAGAACACTAAGTGGTTAGTGTGAAAGCTCGGTGTTCCGCCCAGTATTACATGTGAGGCTGTGCCTTGAACCCACTTTAGATGAACAAGAGCATTCCCTGTGCATCTTTGACCAACATGCAGGGAGATAGATGGCTACTTGTCTTACTGTAAGTCAGCATTAACCCAGCACTTCCATTTCCAAAGGCTATGCGATCATTTATTAATTGCCCAGCCCCGCCCATGGGACTCCAAGCTATTCAGAGGCCTCTCTGATGTATAGATAAGTAACTGAGGCTGGGGAAGGGGAGTTGGCTGGTGAGAGCTTCCTCCCTTCCTGTTGGGACTCCCACCCTTTTTCCAGGCGGCTCCACCCAGCTGGGATTTGCACAGGCTGGCTCTATGGCTTTGAAGTGTGCACCGTTTGATGTGCTTCAACTGTGTCTATAAAATGCACTCCAAAGTCGCATATAGATTATTGTTGGGTTGAGTGATGCTTTGGATTTCCCCCTGTTCCTGTTCACTTGCACCCATCTTGCTCCCCCCTCCATGGACACTCTGTACTGAGCACACACTTCTGCATCAGGCAGTGGACTAGGCTTCTGGGGGAGAGGGAAGCCATAAACTATCAATGAGGGCAGTTGAAGACCCACAAGCAATTCCGTGCCATCAAGTCAGTGCCGACTCACAGAAACCGTGCTGGACAGGGCGGAACTGCTCCTGTCAGTTTCCCAGACTGGAATTCTTTGTAGGAGTAGAAAGACTAGTCTCTCTTTTGCAAGGCCGCCACTGGTCACTAACTGCTGGTCTTAAGGCCAGTAACTCAACAAGCAACCACTGTCCACCCTGGCTCTGTGCCGGATCACACGTTTGAGCACACAGCCAGGGAGGGCGGTGATGACATTAGGAAAAAGTAATGGGAGAAGCAGAGGAACAATCTCTTCCTGGGGACCAGTGGGGGTGTCTTTTGAGCTGGATGTTGAAAAGCCCTGTTTTGTGTGTGCGTTGGCTGGAAGGTGGGGAGGAGAAGGCCAATAGGGGATGGCAATGAGCCATATTCCAGCGAGATAAAGCAACACGGTCATTCGGAATCCAGGAGAGGTAAGTCCTATGGTTATCCTGACTGGAGGGTTTGATGGGAAAAAAAATAATGGCAAAGGAGGCTGAAAAGAATGATTTGGAGATGGGTTTGGGATGGTCTTCAATGATCTGTCAAACCAGGTGAACTTCTCCACTAAAGGATGCTCCCCAGCTGGACCAGGTGCGATTGGAATTAACCAGGAAGCAGTAGGGACAGTTGTGTCCACCATATGGGTGAAAGTTGCAGAGAAAGACCCAAATTGTTTTGGATACGATACAGAATGGCCAAAAAACAACCACCAAGAAAGCAAGGGAACCAAAGGAAGGAAAATTGGCAGATAAGCAAGGGCTAGATGATAGTAACTCGGAGGAGGGCAAATGGTTAACACACTTGCCTACTGGTCCAAAGGTTGGAGGTTGGAGTCTACCCAAAAGTGTCTCAGAAGAAAGGCCTGGTGATCTACTAGGGAAAAAAAATCAACCATGGGAAACGCTATGGAGCGGTTTTACTCTGATACACAGGAGGACCCCATGAGTTGGAATGACTAAACAGACACTGTGTGTATGTGTGGTGTGTAAAGGTTTTTATACTCTGGGGATTTTCTGATCTTATTCACTCAAGTTTCTCTCTCTATTGTCTTGCCCCAATGCTTTACACCAAACTCATGCTAATTGTGCTAGTCCAGGTAGACTAGAGAAACAAATTCATAAACATACATATGGATATCAGGGAATTGTTTATATACAAAAGGAATGGAACATTGAGAAAGCATCCCAACCCAGTACAGTTCAAAGTCAGAAGTCTGATATTAGCCCATATGTGCGATACCAGTCTATAATGTCTCCCTCCGACTCACAAAGTCACAGGCCAGTGGGTGCAGAGTCCCGGCACTGGCAGGGGTCTCCCCATGACTCCTCGATTCCAGGGCTCAGGGTCCATCAAGAGCATCCAGTGGTGGTAGAAGCAACTAGCAGGGCTCTCCACGTGGCTTCTTCAGTGACAGAGGTCTGGTTCCATCAGGGCAAGGTTGTGTGGCTTCTCCTCTGGCTCTTCCATCTCATAGGATGCTGCCATCTTGTCTTGTGTAGTTCGTTGTCTCAGAGATTGACTCCCAACAACTAAGGAGATGGCTTCTCATCTCCACCAGGAAAATACTGCGAGATTTCCAAGAATTCTCAGGAGAAAGCTATGCCCACACGGAGGCCTCATTGGCTACTCAATGGCTATCTCCAGATTAACAGCTAATTTCCACCCCTTCATCTCAATCATGAAATTGACATCAGATATATGACCACCACACTAAGCTCCACTTCATAGCAGGTTCCATAGGAAAATCCAATCAAATGAAAGTCACTGTGATTATTGCACTTGACAAAGCTGTGTGAGAAAGCCAGTCATGTCACTGCCTTCAGCCATTTCCATCTCTTGAGCATTATAATCTTTCCACCCACTCAGAAAGCCTCCAGCTTCACCCACCTATTCTTGGTTCCTAGACACCCTAGACCTGGCCCCTGGTCCACAGTCTTATTATAATTCAAAAGAATGAACTCACTGCCTTCAAGTCAATTCCAACTCGTCATGACCTTAGAGGACAGGGCAGAACTACCCTTGTGATTTTTCCAGGACTGTAACGCTGTCCTGGAGTAGAAAGTCTTATCTTTCTTTTGAAGCTGGTGGTTTTGCACAGCTGCCAGTGGGGATAGTAGAAGAGGTGAAGGAAAAAAAGAGGGTAATGCTATTCAGCCATCTAAATAGATGAGTTTGAAAAACATTTCCAAGAATGCCATTGGAGATTTGACAAATGTATAAGTGTAATGGAGTGTGCTTTTATGCATTCTCTTATGGTTGTTCTGTACTTAATTTTAAGTTTATGCTGTTAAATATGACCCTATTTTGCTTTATTTTAATAAATATTTTAGTATACTGGTACTATTTGGTTCAGAATATATGTTTTCTTTTTTTTCCTGCTCTAAAAACTGGGTGCTTCTTATGGTCAGGTGCACCTTTTGATCCAACAAGTATGATAGCTTTAAAAAAAATTTAGAGGGGGGTACCCCCTCATATGTGTGTGTTCCTGACCATTAAAGTGATAGTTTTCTAATTGCTCAGCCTTTTAAATGCATATTCTTTGAGGTGACCATCTTTCCAGAAGAGCCTGGACACTTTCATGTAGAGCGTGGTGAGTGGGATCTGACTGCTTCCGGAGAGTTTGTTTCAAAGACATCGGAAGCATTTGTTAGGAGACTCTGGGCCGCATGCCTTTATCTCAATAGAAACCAGAACACTGAGGCCCCATGCCTTTCTCTCGATAGGTGGCTTTGAAGGGGGTTTTCATTAAATGCCACCCTCCCCCATGGCTAAGGTAATGAACGTTCCCTCTCCGTTCCTCTGGATCACCAACATGATAAGAAACCACAAAACTGATAGCAATGTGATGAGCTGTCACTTTTTGACAAGGTACTAGATAGGGAGATTGCCTTTGAGTTTCCTTTGAGATTTACAACTCAAATGATTAAGCTTTTTAAAAAAAAAAGAAAAACAACTACAATTGAGTAGTAAGGAACCATCCATGGGAGTCCTGATGGTGCAGTGGGTTACACATTGGGCTGCAAACCACAAGGCTGTCAGCTTGAAACCACCAGCTGTTCTGCAAGACAAAGATGAGACTGTATCTGAGTTAACAGCAGACTCTCTCTGGAGGCAGTCTCAGAAACTCACAGGCACTCTTATAGGGTCTCTATGAGTCAGCATGACTCAATGGCAGTGAGTTTTTTGGTGTTGAGTAAGGAGACTCCCAGAAAAAATATATATATACACGTGTGTGTACATGTGTGTATGTATATACAAATATATATATAATATATATAATATATAATATATATATATATACACAATCCCAGAAGTCCTAAGGAACAGTTCCCCACTGTTGCTAATGAGTCTCAATTACCTTGAAGGCAGTGGATTAAGGTGTCCTGGTGGTGCAGTGGTTAAGGCATGCTACTGTTAACCAAAATGTTGATGGTCCTCACCCATCAGCTGCTCTGTCGGAGGAAGACCAAGCCACCTGCTGCCATCAAGAGCACAGCCTGGGGAACCCTGGGAAGCAGTGTTGCTCTGTCCTATGGGATGGCAGTGAGTTAGACTCGTGTCTTGGTGCGTTTGGTTATGTAGCACAGAGGGTTATGCACTCCGCTACCAGCTGAAAGGATTGCAGTTCAAATCCACAGGAACAAACCTCAAAGCAAAGGCCTGGCATTCTCCTTTGGCAAGATCACAGCTGACCGAAGCCCTCTGAGGTGTCCTTGTATACTCAGTTAGTTGAAATCGGCTTCACAGTCTGGTTTAGGTTTTAGGAGATGGTGTGAACTGTTTGTGAGCAACCCTGGAGACTTCAAGATGAAAGTGGGTGACTGCTAACCAAAAGATTGGCCGTTCAAACCCACCAGCTGCTTCCTGGGGCAAAGATGTGGTGGTCTGCTTAAACAATGCTTTCTGGTCTTGGGAACTCATAGGGACAGTTCTACTTGATCCTGTAGGATAGATATGAGTAGGTAGGGATGACTCTATTGCAGTGTTTTTAAAACTAAAATGTTCATTGTAATTGGCTCTAACCAAAAGGTCAGAAGTTGAAGCCCTCCCAGGGGCATCTTGGAAGAAAGGCCTGGTGATCTAGTGCTTTTGTTTAAGTCAGCCATTAAACCCCTATGAAATGCAGTTCAACTCAGACATGAGTGGTTTTGCCATGAGTCAGAGCTGAATGTGAAATTGCAACTTGCATATTGCTTTTCCTACACTTACAAATGGGGAGAGGGATTATAAGGGACGACCGAGCTGCCTTTGAGTTTCATAGGAAGTTTTGTGGCTGATACACAGGAGCGGGTACCGATTCTGAGATAGATGGATTCTACTGTGAGATTACTGGATCATACCAGCAGTGTGATCACATAGGTCTTAAAACCAGCAGCAGAGGCAATTTCTTGATTCAGATGTGTGAATAAGGTGGCATCCAAATCAACAGTTTCCTGGTTCATTCCCCTTTTTAGGTAATTTTTGAGACAAGTTGAAACCTATCTCTCGCAGATAGTTACTAGAGAAGTTCATGACTCCAGCTGGACCAATGTGTCCTCACGGCCTCCCCACCATGACCCCACTTGACATTAGCAGCAGTGTATTAATTATTTGAGGAGGAATCTCAGGATGCACTAAACACTGCCCTGTCTTTGTAAGAATATTAAGCTCACAATGGAAAGCAAATCATTTTAAACTTCCTGGCAGCTTCTTGTTAAGTAAACACAATGTTTCCTGGTAGATTTTATCCCCCACAAGCTGCACTAAGTGTGGATCTTTCTTTCATTTTAGTCAACTGACTCTGTATGGAGGCAGTAAACAGAAATGTGCCCTTTGTCCAAAATATTTAATTGACTTATTGCTAAGATCTGAATTTCGCAATAAGTCAGTTTGAGATTCAAACATTGCCTATATTTCTGTTTCAAAATACACCACCCCCAGGGGAACACTGGTTCCTATGCAGACCCTGTGTAGTGTGATGGATTGATTTCTCACCCTGGTCTTGTAACTTCCACCAAGTGATGGGAGTGGGATTATGCCAACAAGGTGCTGGTAGCCCAACAAAGGGATTGGACAACTTGCTAATAATGCAAATAAGGTGCAAGGCAGTCTGTGGGAGGTGAGACCATGCAAATAAAAAGTTCAAATCTCTAAGAGGCAATTGGTCAGTTTTGCCATCCCAATATACTTAAAATGAGTCATTCTAGAGGTGAACAGGTACACAATAGCCACCCAAAAGAAGGAAAAGGAATGGAATAAGTCTTTTGGATCAGAGATTCTTGTACTGAGAACCTTCTAGAATAAGAAGACTGAGAAGTGTATACTAGAGATATTAAGAGACAGTGAGCAGCAGTGGCAGCAAAATGGTGGTGATAGAAGCTTGAGAACCAGGAGACAAGCCAGAGATGTGTGGTGGGCTTTACAGTCCACAGAGCAAGAATTATGTACCTTTGGTCCAAGGCTCATGGGCAGATGAATTGGTGTGCCTCCAATTCACTTATTAATTAAGCTAAAGCACTTATTAATGAAGCTAAAGAGCTTTGCATCATTTGCCCAAGCAGGGCAGAGGCCAGCCTGGCCCAAGAAGGCTGAAGACCAAGGGGTGAAGGACTAGCCAAGGCGTAATTGAAGAATTGTATCCCGAGGAATTTCTGATTCTAATTGTGACCTGTTGCTTCTCTCTAAGCTCTATAGTCGTGAGTATTTTCTGTGAGTTCTGTGTGGCCATTGCCATGTACTACTAAACACAGCCAAAAAGTAGAGTGATGTGAGAGGGCTGGCAGCTGGCAGAATTGGGGAAGAGTTTAGAGAGAAGATGTGCCTGGTCTCCATTTCCTAGGAATCAGCCTCGGTCTATTGCTGATGCCGATTCTCTCTCTACTTCCTAAGGTGAGAGGAAGTCAGGAACCTACATTGGGTCATTTTACCCCCATGCATATGGAGAGTTCCGGTGGTGTAGGGGTTACCCATTGGGAGGTGACCCACAAGGTCAGCAGTTTGAACCCACCAACCACTCTGTCAGAGAAAGATGAGGCTTTCTATTCCTATACAGAGTTGCCTTCATGGAAACCCACAAACACCTCTCTTCGTGTCCTCAAGGCTCATGATGAGTCAGAATTGATTGGATGGCTGTGAGTATTTTGGGTATATGGAGAGGACCCTCAGAGATATAATTAGAAAAGGATTTGGGAGATAAGTCCTTTGACAGGAGCACTGGAATGATACAAATGGGGAACATCAAGTACAATGCCCCAGCTTCATGTCCTACCCACAGTCTTGAAAGTCAAATGAAAGTTGGCAGTGTTTTCAGGTATAGGGTTGGGCGTCCAGTGCATCGTCCTATTGAGTGTCACATGCATGTATTCAGGTGTCAGTGGGACTGACTACCTGAGCTTACATTTCTTGATTGGGTAGATAGTTTGCAGGGGCAGTGACTTCTTTAATGTGGCTCTTCTAGCCAAAGTCTCTCACTGCCACCAAACGACCTTTCCCTGCACAGGTCTGGTAAGAGGGTGGGGAAAAATATTGAAAGAATTCACCTGTGAGGGGTTGTAATCAGGACTAGTGTGTTAGTCTGCGTAGACTAGGAAAACAAATTCATAAAGAAAGAGGTCTACACACACGGGCAATTGAATATTGAGAAAGCATCCATCCCAGGCCAGTTCAGATGAAATCCATAGGTCCAATAATAACCCATATGTTCAATACCAATCTATAAAATCCTTTTCAGATGCACAAAACACATGCAATGACACACAAAGCAGGAAGATCACAGGCCAATGGGTTGGAAGTCTTGTGGATCCAGTGGCATTGTAAGCATGCTATTGCTGGCAGGGAGGGATTTCCATGTAGCTTCTCTGGTCACAGCTCTATCAGTGTAGCACCATGCATCTTGTCAATAGAGTGCCTCTCAGGGAGTAATCAGAGAGAGAGAGAGAGAGAGAGAGAGAGAGAGAGAGAGACTCCTGCCTCCAAAGAAGAAAAACAAAAGAAGGCCATGGCTATACAGAGGCCTTGTTGGCTATATTCTGATTGACGAGCTAGACTATACCCCTGCACTCTTAATCCTCAAATTGATGCCAGATTATCTAACTATCATAATTAGCTGGAGTGGCATCCTGTTCCATATAAAATGAGCCATTTGAGATGCAGGAGGAGGAATCGTATGACTAGCAGAAGACAGGAATGGAGTTTGTCCTCTGGACCTGAGATTCCTGAGCAGAAGACAGTGGTGACAACAGAGGAACAGCAACAGAACTAGAAGCAGAGCATGGTGTAGAGTGGTGGGCTTCCCAGCCTGTGGAGCAAGTAAAGTCAAGTGCTTTCGGGGCAGGAGAATGGTTTGTGAAGTAGGGTGCCTTTAGGGATGTTGGGTTTGTGGATGCGCAGAGACAGAGCTAAGTGCCTACTGGCTGAGGCTTACTGGAGTGAGGTGCCTCTGGGTACTTCATTCAGGGAGCTGAGATTGATAACCCACAAGTTGAATGCCTTTCTGTGGAGGCTTCTGGTGCAGTCATATGGCCCTTGGTAGACTGAGCCTGACCCTCACTGGACCTTGGGACATGGTTGCCAAAAATGGTGAAAGGGAAACTGAAGAGATAGCTTTCCAGTACTGTAGTTTACAGCAAAAGGGCTCTTCATTCTCTGTGCATCTTTTTGAATAAAGAATAAGTATCATTGTCCCTGAGTATCATTGTCTATGAAGAACATTGGTAAAATTCAAACTGCTTAGTTTGCTCTGTCAAGAGGAGAATCTGTTAGCCAGAGCACACAGGCATTCTGAGATAATCTGTATGTAGAGACTGAGAGCATGGAGGATTTTTCAGGAGTGCAAATATGACCTTGTCACACCTGCTTCTCCAATTAAAATATAAGCTCTTTTTTTTTTTAGCATATATGACTTTTATATTCTGATTTCAAGGGCAGCGACATAAGGTTTGAGTCCCAGCATAAAATGAAAACTCCAAAGCCCTTGGTTGAAAGAGCAGGAACACATTGTGACTGCACATATCACATGCCTATAAAAGCTCCACAGTCTGTCATGTGAATTTCAGAGACTACTTGGGCTAAGTGAACACGTTTCATTTTTCACCACACCACATATGGTGACGCTTTCTTACTGGGGCTACCATTCCAACACGTCATTTAGATGTGGTGGTAAAGATGCATTAGATGGTATTGAGTAAATAACACATCATACTCCTTAATGTAACATAAGTTCAGTCCTTACATCCTGATGGCTGCCATCTTCCATGTCCTCTCTTTTCTCCACTGCCTTCTTGACCCTCAGTATTACTCTACAGTGCAGACTATGCAGTCCGGGCTTCTTGTGCTTACCTTTGTTTTTAATTTTCCTGTGTGTGTAAAGTCATATGAAGAGTTTCAAAAAGACTTTCCTTAAATAGTACACATTTTGTTGTTTGTGTTTTACAACTATAAACTCAGCCTACCAACCAATAGCCCTCCTGGAACATGAAGATCTGGTAAGTTTGACTGTCAATGAAGGAGGCACTGGAGCAAATAACTCAGCCCTGTCAGTGGAGACAAGTTGACAGGAGATCAGGAGGCAGTTCTACATGGGAGGAGCGCTCGTGCAAGCCAGAGGTGAGGGTAGCTATTAATCAACACTTACTAGGGATTGGCACTTAATATGCACAGACTCATTTAATTCTCATAAGGGTTCCATGATTTGATTTGTAGTGCACACAAAAACTAATGAGGTGGTGGGGCTTACAGTCTGTGGCTGGTGACTCTGACTAATGTAGAGTCTCTGTGTGCAGAGCAGGACTACTCCAAAATGTGTTCAAGGATGTTATCTTTCAGAAACTGAGGCCCACACCTGTTTTGTGAGGAGTCCCTGAGTGGGTTTGAACCGCCAACCTTTTACCAAGGAGTGTCACCCAGGGACTTCTACTAATGAGGTAGACTGCTGTATCCCCCTTTAGAGATGAGCTGAGGCATAACAAAAATTAAAGCACTTTCTTTATGATAAAGGAGTCTTGGTGGCACTGTGGGTTATGCATTGGCCTGCTAACCACCACCAAGTCAGGGGTTCCAACCTACCAGCCACTGCACAGGGAAAAGATGAGGGAGTCTACTCCCATAAACATTTACAGTCTCAGCAAGCCTATATAGGGTTAATGTGAACTGAAGTGATAAGAGTAGTGAAAAATAAGCAGAAGGGTAAGTTCTTTATGCTCCTTGATAGGATAATAAGTTCTTGGATTTGATATCAAAAGCACAACCAGCACTAGAAAAGAATAGCTAAATTGAACTTCATACAAATGTAAAACGAGCTTTTAAAAGATATTAATAAAAAAGTGAACAATGAGTGGAATGGGAGAACATAATAGGCAATCTTGTAACTGGTAAGAGTGTTCAATATCCAAAATAAAGATAAAGAACCCTTACAATTTAACAACAAATAGACAAACGAATGATCCAATTCAAAGATGGGCAAAGGATTTTAATAGACATTTTCCCAAAGAAGTCATACAAATGGTCAACAACTTACATAGAGGGTCTCCATATTATTGGTTATAAGGGAAATGCGAGTCAAGACCCCAAGGAGATACTTCACTGCTACTCAAAACCAAACAAAGCCCAAACTCACTGCCACAAAGTTCATTCCAACTGACAGCGACTCACAGGACAGCCCCAGTGAGTTCCCAAGGCTGTAAATCTCTACAGGGGCAGAAACTCTTTTTTTTTTTAACTTCAGAAGGAGCAGCTAGTGGGTTTGAACTGCTCACCTGTGGTTTGCAGCCCAATGCACAGCCCCCCCCCCCACGTCACCATGTGCCTGAGTTGCTTTACGATAATACAACAATATGTGGGCATGTTGCATTAGGATAATACAAAAATAAAGATGGACAATAACCAGTGTTGGCAAGAATATGGGAAAATTGGGATCATTGTACATATTGGTGGAAATGTAAAATGAGGAAACCATTGCAGAAGCAATTTGTCAGTTACTCAAAAAGATATACACATACAATGACTATGTGACCCAGCAATCCATCCAAATTTTAAGTATATTTTCAAGAGAAATGAAAATATAGCCATGCCAAATGTGCATAAATGCTCATGGTAGTAGTATTCACAGTAATCAGAAAGCAGAAGTGATACAACTGTCCATCAACCAAAAAATGTATATAATAGGGTTCACTGTGGAATATGCATCCAGAAAATGATCAAAGAACTGACCCATGCTACAACATAGATGAACTTTAAACCATTATTTATGTTAAGTAAATGAAGCCAGGCAAGGAAGATCCTCATATTGTTTTATGCGCACAAAATGTCCACCGAGACAAAAATCCATGCAGACAGAATAAAGATGAATGGTTGCCAAGATGGTCAGGCAGACGCAGAAAGAGTATAAATGGGGATGGGGTTTGGGGACAAAAGGGATCCCAAAGCATTGGTAATAATTACTCAGTGCTATGAATATTCTCCAAACCACTTAATTTTATATTTCAAAGTGGGGGTGGGTGTTAGTAAGGGAATTACACCTCGGGTGAAGAAAATATATAGGTTCTTCAAATAAAATGTAAATAAAAACAAAATGGCTCAGATGTATTTTGCCCACTTGTTTACTAAAAAGTACCTTTGGAGGAACATGCATTTCACCTGTTGCCTTTCAGGTACATGTCACCCTGAAACTCCCTTGAAAGCTACAAAGATACCTCTCAACAAAGCACCAGACAACTCTCCCGTATATTGATCATAAGAGAGTGTTCAGGTGGTTGGAGAAGGTCTGAAAGCGTCCGTCCTATGGAGATTTCAGCTTTGCTTTAACTGAAAAATTTCTGAACGCCATTGAGAGCGACAGTGAAGGAAGGCTCGTCAGTAGGTCGCTTGGTATCTTGGAGTCTGTTTCCACTGTACACAAAGTCCCTTCAGGTGACAGAGTAGAATGACCCCATGAGGCTTTCTGGCATGTAATCTCCACAGGCACAGAAGTCCAGGTCTCGCTTCCCCCACTGACGATTCCTTTAGCAAGCGAGTGAGTCCTTCACATCAGTGAAGCTCTTTGCTAAGACTTAACAGTGGGGTCCTGGTGGTGCAGGGGTTACACATGGGGCTGTGAACGACAACGTCAGCAACCACTGGCTATTTCCCAGGAGAAAGACAAGACCCACAGAGGGAGTTCCACACTGTCTGGTAGGCCCACTATGCGTCGGAATCAATTAGAGGACAAAGAATGAGAACACAATATGGATTCAATCAGTAAGTTTTAATAAGATTAATTAATATTGAAGATGGAGACTATTTGGTTTCAAGCGAAGGGAGGTGATTGTGTTGGCTGGACTATTCCAATGGTTTGCTTTCTGATCATCTGATTTTAATTTCTATTAACTGAATAATGTGAAAGAACTAGGTAATATCCTTTTGGTCTTTATTTTAATTAGGGCGGACTAGTTTGTTAAATGACATGGAAAGTCTTGTAATTGCTCCCAGAGTTCAGCAATCATATTTCATATAAACATAAATATTAAAGAGTGACATTGAGGATAGTTTTGTGATTAAACCCCGTCTTTCATCTTGATTCTACCACTGGTAAAAATCCTTGGGACGGTCTTTTAAAGTGGGCAAAGTATTTCCTTTGTAAGAGATTCATGGACACTTAACAAAAGGACCTATTTTAAGTTCCAGACACTTAGTAGGTGTTCGTTAGAAGAGAACGAGTTTGAAGAGGGCCACGATGATGATAATGAAGGATGGAAGAATCCCAAGGACGTTAAGTTCCTGCCGACCTTACAAAACCAGTACTGGGTTAGATGTGATGTCGATCCTAAATAAATAACTTGAGAGCTGATTAGTCATTTCCGATGGAAAGCCCCCCAAATCAAGAAAGATCTTTCCTCTCAAGTGATACTTGCAGCCAGGTTATTTTACAAGTCCTCTGCTAACTAGCAAACGCTCCTTGCTGCACTCGATGCTGACTATGGGCTGAGGGGATGTAGGCATTGTTTTCTTTCCCTTAAACTCTCTCTCCAATGAGAGAAGTAAATGCATGACTTCTGGATCATGCCAGACCACATCGTCTGGGGGAGCCCAGCTACGATTCCAGTTGGAAAGACCTAACTAGGCCTCATTGAAAATGATTATTTTAACTGGCCAAATGCCTTTTGTCCCCAGATTAATAGTCTCTCTATGGTGCCTGCAACCTTGATGTTATTTTCATTTTTCCGCTAAATTTCACCAGATGAAAATAACAACACACCCTCAATTTCAGAAGGAAAAACTCCTGCAAGTTTTTCTAGCTCCCCATTTCAGAGGCTCCCAGCTTGTGAAAACAAACACGCCAGGCCGCTCTCCTGCTCTCCAGGCCCTCCATTTAGGCAGCCGGCTTTGTGGGCAAAACAAAAGGAAGCAATAGTTAGTGGTCCGTAATCTGTTTGTTTCACAGGAGCTTCTTTTCTGCACAAGTTCATGTCATACATGTCAGCGTCTGTTCAGAAAACTCTTCCATGGATTTGGCCAAATCTGTTTCAGGCAGTGGTCTTGGACTGGTATGGTAGAATGGATGGGGTAGAGTAGAGGTCAACTGACAATGCCCTCCCACCTTTTCACTTAGTAAGGACGACACAAAAAGCACAAACTCCAAGGGTTGCTTCTGCAGGAAAACCTGTCATCATCACATTAGAAAACCAGTTAGTTCATTCTCAAAGGCAAGGGAGAATGTATTTTTTAATTGCTTCACAGCTAACCAAAACGTTGTCAGATGAGACCCAGTCAGTGGCTCAGCAGAAGAAAGGCCTGACTGTCACTTTCTTAAAGATTACAATGAAGGAAGCGCAGTGAGGCACTGTGGCAGTCACCTAATCTGGTGTCAATTTGAGAATGAAGAGTGTAGGGGTGGAGTCTAGTCAGTGAGACCTCTCTGTGAGCATGGCCTTCTCTTCTGAGAATTCTGGGAAATGTGGTAATCCCTAATAAATCTTGGAGGCAGAGACACGATCTCACTCACTCTCTTGGAGACATTCCACTGACCAGGCTGACTTCCTGCAAGACATCCCTGAGGAGAAGCCACATGGAATTACCCTAGTGCCTTGAGCCTGACAAGCCTCACTGATGCAATCAGACCTCTGAAGCTGGAGGAGCCACCTGGAGACCCTGCCAGCACTGAGATGTTTAAAATGCCACTGAATCCAAAGCCACTGTACCCATCTAGCCTGTGGTCATCCTGAATTCATTGTCATTGCATGTGTTTCATGAATCTCAGGATTTTATAGACTGATATTAGACATATGGGCTTATATTGGACTTATGACCTTGGACTGGACTGGGTTGGGATATTTTCTTAAGGTACAGTTGCTATTGTATATAAAACTCTTTTTTGTACACATATCAGTGTTTATGAATCTGTTTCTCTAGTCTACCTGGACTAACACAGGTAGTTCTACCCTGAGTCAGAACCCTCTTGACCCCACCTCACAGCAGCCCTGGTCATGGGGCAGAAGGAGTTATAAAAATTGAAAGTAAACCTAAAACTTTACTTTTGCCTCCTTAAGACAAAATTGTAACTCACTGGTATAAGGGGAAAGATAATGTGTTGCTCGAGGCCTCTCTTTCCTTCTGGCATTCTTTCACTCACAAGTTCTGAAGTAGCTCAAAGCCTGGGCCGTATTCCTGCCCCCTCTGCACCCCCCCCCCCCGAAGGATACTGAGAAAACCAGCCTTTGAAAGTCTGAAGTTGAATGCAACCCCAGGAAGACTTCTGGGGGTAGGGATAGTCTACTAAGTTTATTGAGAAGGCTGTAGGTACATGTCACCACACGACCCTCTCAGGCACCCAAGCCCAGTGCCCTGCTCCAACAAGGGGCATTTTGTGCAGGGAGAACAATAATTGCTCTCAGATGTTAACTTTTCTCCTTAGCTTCCTCTCAACAGCCTGTTATTGATTTATTGTCTGTCTATTTGTCTAAACCCTAAAGCTATTTATCTTTTCACCGCGGTAACAAGTTCTAGATGTATATGCAATCCACTATATAAAACAGAACTTAAAAAAAAATCCCTTTAAATTAGCTCCTTTAAGCTTCAAAAAGATTCTGAGATTTGGAGAACAAGTTCTTGCATAGATTTCCCCTACCTTTCAAAACTTTTATGGATTTGAATCAGTCTTCTTCAGCTTTCATTTTTTTTACTGCTTATCCTTTCATCCCAGAAGGCATCCAGAAAGAGATCGAGAGGAGATGATAAACACACGCATTCTCTCTCTGTAAAGTGGAACACATTTTGAGGGGGAGGTTTGTAGGGGTGAGAAGATGAGGGCCCCTGTAAAATACCAGTGATCAGTTGGAAGAAAGTTCTTCACAGTAATATAGTGAGCCTTTTCAAGTGATAGAGGCTTGACAGAAAGAGAAATGGCTGTAATCTATTGCTACTCATAGCAAGTGAACTAGCAACAAGAAAAGAGAAACCAAACTCCCGACCATCAAGTCAATGCTGACTCAATGCGATCTGATGGGATAGGGTGGAGCTGTCTGGGAAACCCACAGGGGCAGTTCTAACCTGTCCTATGGGGTCAACTCAATGCCATTGAGTTTGTTTTGGGTTTGACCATGTGTTGGCCACTTTGCAACTCTCAGGGGCTCCTCGATGACCAATGATTGAGTCAGCGCAAATACATTGTTCAAAACTTCAACAAAAATTGCTATGCCGTGTGATAAGAGTAACAGAGGTTGGTGTGGAAAGGATATTTAACCCAAACATAAGTCAGAGGATTCAGACGATCACCCTTCAGACCACCAGTGTGTATTATGTTTGAAAAGGGGCCAGTTCTTGATGGAGGACTCAAGGATTCAATATGGAATAAACCAAAGCCCTGCCACCCAAAACGGAGCATTCCTACATCAAGAGATAAAGACCACGAGTAGGTATTGTGCTGTATACACAAGTATTCTTTACTTCCTCTCTAGGTCCTAATACCCATTGCAATGGCGACACGGAACTCACAGACAAAATTCATGATTAAAGGGTTTATGAAGGAAGTTAACTTGGTGTAATGCCAGTGAGGCATGCCCAGAGTAGAATGGTTTATCAAGACATGTCACAGAGTTCTCTCAGGTCTTTGAATAAATGCCCAAAGGGGCATACGACACTGGAAGCCCCAACCTGAAGGCATTCAACGCAAGGTCTGTGGTCCAGCAAGGCCCGTTTCTCCAGTTAAGTACCCAGAGGCACCCCACTCCACAAGCCAGCCTGTGGCACAAAAACACTCAGCCTTTCCTGGCTCCATGGATTGAGAAATCCATGACTCTGTTGCATGCTCTGGCTCCTGGTTCTGCCGCTACTCCTCTCATGTCATTGTTGTCTTCTGAATCCAGAATTTTCACTGCTCGTGAATCCTGGGTCCACAGAACATGCTCTCCATCTGGCTCTTGACTGGTGATAGATTCCTCTTTTTCCTTCTCAGAGGGTGCATTTAATATGTAACAGGATGGCTATTCCAGAGATACTTGAGTACAATTACTCACAGGTGAATTCTTTTAGTTTCTTCCCCCACCTTCTTACCAGAGCCATGTAAGGATAGGTCATTTGATGGGAGTTAGAGACTTTGGCTATAAGAACCATATTAACTAATTCATTGCCCCTGTAGTTATACTAATGGCTGTTGTTATTGTTGTTAGGTGTGCCAGTCAATTCCAGTACATAGTGACCCTATAAAATGGATGCAGTGGGACCATCCCATAGGGTTATCATGGGTGCAATCTTTATGAGAGCAGATTGCCATAGCTTTCTCCCACAGAACTGTGGCTTTACTCTGACGTGGGAAGACTATGGATAGGGTTGAACAGAACAGTGATTTGTTGGACTAACTCCTTAAAGGGGTCCTGCTGTTTTGTGTGCTGAGAAACTATATAAGGAACTAGGAAGACTAGTTAGGAAGTGACTGCATTTATTCAGGCAAGCCTAATCCTCTTGCTGCCATCGAGTCAATGCCAACTCATAGCCATCCCCTGTGACCTTCCAATAATAGAACTGTTGATGAGAGTATAAAGCTCAGTCTTTCTCCTAAGGAGCTGCTGGTGATTAACAACTACCCCACCAGGGCTCTAGGCAAGAGGCCAGGGCTATTTTATGTGTCATCTTGACAAGATGATGATGGCCAGGTGTTTAGTCAAACACAAGTCCAGATGGTGTTATGAACTAGTAACCTGTGATGGAGTCAGTTAACCACAGGAAATTAGATTAACCTCCCGATGTGGGTTGCCCTCATCCAATCAGTTGAAGGCCTCAGAGCAAAGTGAAAATGTTCCCTACACTATCTCCTGTCTCCAGAGACTACAGAGACATCTTGTCTGAAATCTTGTACTTTCCCCTTCATCTGACCTGCAGATTCAGGGGCACAAGACTGAAAGAATTTCTAGCCTTTCTTCTCACTTTTACATGTTGGATTTGCTATTTCCAACCATCAATCTAGGCCAGTTCCTTAATGCCAATCAATTACTATCTATCAAGGAACTTTGAGAGTTTATAAAAAAATGGAATGAAGAGGGTGGACTATTTTGTCATGATATCTATCTCTACCTTTTACTGGTCTATTTAGAACTCTAGAAGCAAGTGGTTTTGGCCAGCCATTCTGTGGGTGAAAGATGAGACTTTCTACTCCCATAAAGAGTTATGGTCTTAGAAGTCCATAAGGGAGGCTCACCTCTGCCCTACAAGGTCACTATGAGTCAGACTCTGCTTGATGACATTGGGTTTGGGGAGAGAACGGCAGTAGTGAGAAATGGCAAGACCGTGGATAGACCTTTTATTGTGATCAGGGATCAACCAGATTGAATGAAAGGGTAAAGTTGCCACCTGTTGAGATCAGAAAAACTGCAGAAGAATAGGTTTTCAGAAAGGCAATCAGGAATTAAGGTTTTGAACATATTAGGTTTAAGATGTTGATGGGATATTGATTCTATTCATCTCTGTCTATGGGATCTTGAGTAAGAGGCAGCAGTGGAAGGGAGAAGTCTGTGCTGGAGATGTAAATTTGAAAGGCATCAGCAAACACATGGCCTTTTATCCCCTGAAGCAGAATGAGATCATTTCAGAGTAAGTTCCCCAGTGGTTGAAAGCCAACTGAGAAATAGTCTGCCCTATGTGTTACACTAAGCAGATCATTTATGTGGGGAGGGAAGATGCCTTAACAGAGCTCAGAAACTCAGCAACATATAATTGACAGATCCAGCTTTCAGCAGACATCTCAAAATGGTTCAAGAAAAAGAGTCAACGCATATGTCCAGACCAGAAAGGAGGCATGTTTCCAAAGACAGAAAGGAGTTGATTTAAAGGGAGGGCTGACAGTCATCTACAACAGCTTGCTCATTACGTGGTCTCGTCTGCACTAAAGATTTCAGAGAAATTTGGTATTTAGTGTGAATATATCTCAGAGCAAGAGAGCCATTGGCACAGGATGGAAGACCTGGTTGTTTAGCCTGTCCACTTTCAAGTTGTTGCTTTGAATAAGCACTTGCATTTCTGATAAGCATCTCCATGACAAGTGTTCACCCTTTCACCCAATAAGATAGGAAGGAAAGAAGCCACTCTGCTATTGGAGGGAAGGTTGTGACCCAGCCAGCAAATGGATATCCGATAGGTCTGAATGGCTCAACATGTCTGCTCCCTCCGTCAGCTGACAGAAGTATTAGACTATGGCCTCAGGACCCTCCATCATGGATTCCGTGACCAAACATACAGTTGCAACATTATGCTAATGCAAATAGGAATCTTGCTATTGGTCTGTTTTCATAAGGCAACCCTGGGTGATACAAATCGGTACCGTTCTCTGCTAACTGAAATGCTGCAGTTACCAATCCAGCCAGAGTTACCTCTGAAGAAAGGCCTGGTGATGGGCTCACAAAAGTCAGCCATTGGGAATCCGATGGAGCACAATTCTACTTTGACACACATGGGGTCTCCATGTGTGTGAGGCGACTCCACAGTCCCTGGTGCTGATCATGAAGCAAAAAGAAAATGTTCCCTACACTATCTTCTGTCCTTAGAGAATACAGAGATGCCTTGTCCGAAATCTTGTACTTTCCTCTTCATCTGATCTGCAGATTCAGACACACGACTGAAAGAATTTCTAGCCTTTTTTTCTGACCCATACATGTTGGATTTGCTATTTCCAAGGATCACAAACACCAGTTCGTTAATGCCAATCAATTACTATCTATCTACAAAGGGGTTACTAGAGTTTACAGAAAAATGGAATGAAGAGAGTGGACTATTTCCTCATGAACTTATTTAGAAGCCTGTGATAGCTATAGATATCTTTTACTGGTCTGCTTAGAACCTGCTGCTGGTCATGGTGCTGGTGCTAGGGCAGGGCCTACTACTGGTTAGTATCAGAAAGCTCTCCAGTGAGTATTTGATGGTAGTCTCTTGTTTGATTGTTGGGTTTTTGCTTGTATGTGGGTGTTTTTTAAAAGGCAATTTTTCGTGACTCTCACTCTTCCAGGTTCCCAATGGCTGACCCAGACTGGCCACCTTACCAGATGACTTTATTAAAATTTGATGCTGTGTTTCATAATCTATGCTGGGAAGATTCTCATCAGTTTACTGACACAGAATTACTTCAGCAGAGTGAGCTATGCTTTCTCACCTTCCCCTTAGCAAAATTACTCAATTTCCTTTAAGGCAAGAACTTGCTCGTTGGAACCAGGTAAGTTCCAGAGGTACGTAACAGCAGCAGCAGCAACAACAACAACAACAAATCAGATTGTTTTTGCCCATTACTAATAAATACTAGTCAATCAAAGTCCTTGGGTGGCTTCAGCAGTTAAGCACTCATTTGCCAACCAAACACCGTGGGTGGAATCAACTCCAGGGCAGTGAGTTTGCAGGTTGCTTTTTGTACATAACTAACCTAAAAATGGGGCAGGTCAAGCCCAGCCAGCACTGCCATGGAAGAAAGGTATGGTGATCCACTGCAGGAAGGATCACAGCCAGGAAAATCTAATGGAGCAGTCTTACTGTCTAACCAGGACTGATCTGAACTGGTTCTGTCATGACTGATAATGCAAAACTGGAAATAGGTGGATTTTTAATATTCGGATGATCTGGCATGCTAACTGTGATGGGGAAATTATGCATCAAAGCCCTGGAATAGGAGACTTGGAAGAGGCACCAGGAGCCCTCTTGGGAGCCCGATGTGTTTGGCAGGACCGTGGAGAGGTGGAGATTGACATATACTAGAAGCAGGGCATTCGGTCGCCCTCGTTGAAATGGGCACAACTGTTTCCCACGTATCGAGTGAAGAGATTTGGCTCTTATGCTCTCAAAAAGGCAGTTAGGTTTTGAACAGAGCCCCAACTTGTGATTCTTCCTATACCAGGTAGCTTTCTGCTTCACCTACATTTTGAACACCTGGGTCCATGCTCAGGTTGCGTTGTAAGCTGTGACTGAATGGGGGTGATCTGGTTCTAAACGCCCATTACATAGCACCATCATGAATCAGCAGAGACTATATGGTACACGGTTCTGTGGTGTTGGTTTCTCAAATGAAAGCTTGATGGTTCCAGCCTACTCAGAAGAACCTCAGAAGAAAGGGCTGGCAGACAACCTGCTGTAGGAAAGTCAGCATGTTCACACAGAAAGTCTGATGCTCACACAGAACTGCCAAGAGCTAGAATTGACCACCGGGTACCTGGCACCACCTCTAGTAACAAAGACAATTGATAACATGATGCACTCTCCTCCTCCAACTTTATAAGCCAGGGGATACAGTGATATCTGGGTGAAGCAGCGCTGGTGGCTTGGTGGGTTACCTGTGCACTGGACTGCTAACTGCACAATGAGCAGTTCAAAACCCCCAGCTCCTCCACAGAAGAAAGATGAGACTTTCTAGTCCCATAAAGAAGTACATTCTCAGAGATGGACTGGGGCAGCCCTACATGGTCCCTGTGAATTGGAATGGACTCAATAGCAGTAAGTTTGATTTGAATTTGGGGGTCATATGGAGATGATCAAATGTCATAATCACCCCAAGACTATCTAAGCTCTAATGCTTGAAACTCAACCATTAGTGAGTCATTTCTTTAGATGAAGCATTGCCTTCTGGAATACAACTTTGTGAAGGAGTATCATCATATGAAATCACCATGGTGGCCACAAGGGCATTAGGGTGGGAGGAGAGCACAACCCCACACCTCTGTGTAATGGTGGTTTTGTCGAGGACTGTGTTGCCATGTGAGTGCAAATGAAGTAGGTTGAAATGATGAGGGAATGATTCCAGTAGGCTCATACTCACAAACACTTGTCTAATGTGGTCTTCTTAATTATTTAGCTTGGGACTTAATAAATAACTTCAGATTCAGCCTAGTTTGTAAGGTGGTCTACTCATTTGATAGAAATTGGGTGTTTCTTTAGGTCAGCGAATCTTGGCTGTGGAAAATAGTTATGATCCCTGGGACATTAGACCATACCTGAAGACATTTTGGGGTGTTAATCCTAGGGATGGGTGGAAATGCTGGTGGGTGAGGACAGAGGTGCTACTAAACCTCTTCCTTGTATCTGACAAGATATCCATGTGTCTCTGACCATGGTGGTTTGACCTGACACAGGATATGTGTAGGTAGAATGCAAAGAAGTACAGTGGGTCTTGACTGCTATTCACCTGCAGAGATCCATCATGGTGCCTTTTCCAGTCTCCTGTTGGAGACTTTGTCATGGATTGGTCTCATGGCTTTCCTAGGGCAGAGTGCTACAATGTCCCGAAGGTCAGAAAAGATCCAGACCTGTTTCCCAGCTATATAATATAAATTCTGCCTAGCACAGCCATGGATCCTAGTAACTAGCTCCCATGGGAGGAGTTAAATAGTTCAGTGCTCAACTACCAAACAAGGGTCACCTACACATTTGATCTGTTCACTACCACCTCAGTAGCTTAAAGAAAAGTTAGGAGCCTTAGTCAATTCATTTCAATATTTTGAAGACACTTGGTAAGGAGCCCTGGCCAGCTCAGTGGTTCAGGGTGCAGCTGCTAACCAAAAGATCAGTGGTTTGAACCCACTGTGGGATATCTAAGTGGCAGTCACTTCTGTAAAGATTTACAGCCTTAGAGACCGTGTGGGATAGTTTTACTCTGTTCTACGGAGTTCCTATGAATCAGAAGAACTCAATTAGAAATGGAACTTTTGGATGTAGATGATTGGTGTCCTCCCAGGATGGTGCAGACAGTTAAGTGCTCAGCAACTAACTATAAAGTTGGCAGTTCAGTCCATTCCAAGACATCTGGGAAGAAAGATCTAGCAAACTACCTCCTATAGGGCACAGGTATGGTACATCCTAGGGACCATATTTCACCATGAGCCAGATCCAACTCCGGGGCAATTGGTTTGCTTTCAGAAGCATTCTTTTGAAGGAAACCACCCACCATTAAATCATCTCGCTGATACATCGTGATTAGTGGCCAATGTGCTTTCATAAGCAACTGCTAACTTGCCAGCCAAATGAATGGCAAGCAGACTTCTCTTTTGCATTTCTTTTCCCTCTGGTGGGTGGTATTTCCCTTCTTCCTGGCTCCCCCTAGACATGTTCTCTTTAGCCCTCAGTTATGAGGGGGAACCTCCTCAAACTGATGCTCGCTTCTTTTTTGACATGAAGGGGATAGTGCATTTGGAGTTCTTTCCACCGGCTCAGTCTGTTTTCTATGTAGAGGTTCTGAAAAGATTGTGTAACAGTGTGCCACAGAAAAGAGACCTACTTTGTGGCAGATACCAACTGCGTTTGCCAGCATGACAGTGCTCTTGCTCAGGCAGCCATCTCAGTGCACCAGTTTGGGACAACAAACAGCATGTTTCTCTTGCCCCACAGACACTACCTGATCTCACTCCATGCAACTTCTTTTTGTTCTCTTGAATGATGAGGGATAGAAAAGGACAGCGACTTGACTGCCTCGAAGAGATCCAGAAATAAAAACAAGAGAGGTGCTGTTAGCCATCCGAAGGGGTAAGTTTGAAAAATGCTTCCAAGAATGGAACCACCGATCTGACAAATGTATTTAAGTGTAATGAAGAGTAGGTTGAAGGTGATAAGATTGTTTTGTTAAAAAACAAAACAAATCAACAACAACATTCCATACATCGCTATGAAAAAAAAATCCATTGGGGGGAGGGGCTGTATCCCCTTGAATTTCTCTTCTTCTCCACTCCATTCTCACCTCCTCCATGAGCTCGGGCCAATGAATGACAGCTGATTGTAAAGAGCTGGCCGCCAGCTACCCATGTTTATTAGTGGCAGTGCATTCAGATCAATGCAATGTCACAGGAAGTTTCTGGAACCAAGTTGCTGCTCCACCACACCCGACATTGGCAAAGTCATTCCAGGCATTAAAACGGGGGGGTGGGACGTAGCAGGGAGGACAGATTGTGCCCTGTAAATCTTCTACATCTTATTGCTCTGCCTGGTTTACTCTTGAAACCTCTCATGGGAAAATGGGAAGAGCATTGTACTAGATCTCTAGCCCAAGGGTCAATGGTTAGTATCAAGACAACCCTCTAACTCAAGTCTGAGTGCCATCAAGTCAATACTGACCTATAGTGACCTGATGGGACAGGGCAGAACCGCTCCTGAGAGTTTCTGAGAGGGTCCCTCTCTACCGCAGTAGAAAGTCCATTCTTGCTCCCTTGGATGGGACTGGTGGCTTTCAATTGCTGTACTTGCAGATTGCAAGCAAATTTGTAACCCTATGTGACTAGGTTCTCCTGTCACTAGACTAAGAGATGCAAATGCAGTCGAGCCCCTGGATATCTGACTAGGAGTAGAGGAAGCATTCCCATTCTTTCCTGGACCCCAAGACCCTCCTTTAATGCTTCATCTGGAGTCAGGCTTTCAATTGCTCCTCAATCAATCATCTCTTTCCCTTGGCACCAAGCCTCCTTCTAACAGATGTCTTGTATGTTCTTAAAAATATCTGTGGAGAGTGCAAACAGTTAACATGCTCGGCTGCTAACTGGCAGGTTGGAGGTTGGAGTCCACCCAGAAGCATCTCAGAAGACAGGCCTGACCACCTCCGTCTGAACCATCAACCCTTGAAAACCCTGTTCAACAGCCCTACCCTGACAGACACGGGGTCTCCATGAGTCAAGCACACTCAACAACGTGTGTGTGTGCGTGTGTGCAGTTCCTCCCTACTCCTAACCCCCACAAACATCTCCCGGGGCTCGGTAAATAAAGATGATTTTTCTTTCAGTACCAGCACTGCTGTGATTTAACATCACAGTGCCTTCCCGTGGTCACCCTGCGTTATTTCTGACTCTGTGTGCCAGGAAGGAAGGCTTCCTCTGGGCCCATGGGTACACCTGGGCCCATGGCTGTAGTCAGTGGAGCAAAGTTCTCTCCTGCCTGGAGCTTGCCTGGTACATGCAGGATGTAAGAGAAATAAATGTGGCTGAGCAAGAATGCTCATCTGAGAGAAGGAAAGGAGGGTGGCGGGGTGGGAGGGGGGGGGGGAGCTACACTGATGTTGCTTCTTCAGCAGAGATAAAGACTGGGAATTATCTCACCTCAACCAACCCAATCACCATTCCCTCCCCTCCATCCTCCCGCTGGATGGACAACATGTAGAAAAGAAGGCAAAACAAGATGCTCTTTTTCCCTCAGCCTTTATTCTTTTAGCCAAGTTGTGACAAATCACGGATTTCTACCCCCTACACGATTTAAAACTCCACTTCACATCAGGATTAGAAAAATCAATCTTCCTGATTAAAAAGTGACCAGCTTTGCGTTTTAAAATGCCTCTGTAGTCTTTTAATTATGTCTGGTGACAGCACAATTCTCAGAGAAGCTGAGAGTTCCACACTGGGCTAACAGTACTTAAAAAAAAAAAGAATAAGAAAATCAACCTTTTTACTTAACTGTCTGGTGGTGTTAGATCAGGTAAAACCACATTCAGAAATACAGCACTAGAACTAGGCTTCTTTCATTAACATGCTGCCCTTCACTAAGCCATTAAAAAGTGTCCAATATTTCTGCATCCTCTAACATCAAGAATCATTGGAGGCTCTGGAACTGGAGGCTCTGCAGATAGTAAACAAAGGATGGAACTGTCACCACCAAAATACACTCGTGGCATTGTGGATTGAGGGTTGTGTCAGTCTGGGTAGACTACAGAAACAAATCCATAGAAACTCTCCTGTGAGTATAAGAAAGGCTTTTCTATACAAGAGAACATTAAGAAAACATTCCAACCTACTCGAGTCCAAGCCCATAAGTCTGATATTAGCCCATATGTCCAACACTAATCCATAAGTCCTCTTCAGACTCACAAAGCACAAGCAACGATGCCAGGACCATCACAGGTAAGCAGGTACAGAGTCTTGTGTATCCAGTGACAGTAGAAGCATCTCAGTGCTGTCAGGGGTCTCCCCGAGGCACCTCCACACACCAGGCTCAGGGTCTCTCAGCATGCTGTCATGTGTCTTGTCAGTAGAGCATCTCCAAGGTCCTGAGTAGTGAGTCTCTCATCTCCAAGGGGGAAATACACACCGATGTCCCAGAATTCTCAGGAGAAAGCCATGCCCACACAGAGACCTCATTGACTATCTCCAGACTGACAGACTAGACTTCACCTCTACGTTCTTCACCCTCAAACTGACACCAGATTAGTTGACTGCCACAAGAACTGAGTTGCTAACTATAGGTCAGCAGTTTGAAACTACCAGATGCTCCACATAAGAAGTTATCTTTCTGTCTACTCCAGGAAAGACTCCCAGCCCTGTCCTCTAGGGTCATTGTGGATATAATCGATGACATGGCCAGGATTCTAGCTGAGTTTAAATAAATACAGTGAGGGAGCCCTGCCAAATGTAAATGTTTGTGCATTGACAGCAGAGGCCAAACTTTGGGGGAAAAGAATTAGAATCACTTAGCTTGCTTCTTCCTGAGCATCTGCTTTTCTCTGGTGAACTGGAGGAAATACGATCCCCGCCAGACTTCTAAATGTAAGCCATAGGACAAGGAGTATGGAAGCCAGGAAGGGAGGGAGGGGAGTGTCTCACAATGTGTTGTCTAAAAGCACAATGAAGTCTCCGGTAGGGTAGTCTGAAGAAATCTAAAACATTTCAAACATGCAAACACCGACACGTAACCATCGACAACTGCAAAGATGTTTCATCACCACCGAAAACCAGTGTTTTAAAATACCTTGTCGTTTGAATTCCATTGCAAGTTTCACAACCCCCTCTTCCCACCATGGGAGGAGAGATTTAGTTTCCTCAGGTCCAATTGAAACAGAAAGCAAGAAGATGCCTTATAGCAGAAGGAGTGAATTCTTAGGTCAAACTTCGTGTAGTTGGGCTGCTTGAGCATCTGGATAACTGGTCAACCGGAAGTGCCCTAGAAGGGAGTCTCCAGGAAGATCCTGCTGTCATGGAAAGACATTAATGTCCAGCCCTTGGTCTGGCATGCTCTGTGAGGTTTCCTCTGCAATCGAGGTGAGGCAATGCTAGCCGAGACTAGAGAGAAAAGTCCCATGGTTCGCCTGCCTTGTGCGAATGAGAGATTGCGTCTTTGCAGCCGCTGTGAGTTGCTGTCTGGCCAGTTCTGACTCACGGGGACCACATGCTCAATGAAGAGAACATTGCCAAGTCTGCCTTCGTGATCTCTGGATGCGAAGTCCTTTGCTGCATAGGGGCGTATCTCCAATGCAGTGCTCTATGGGGACACAGAGGGACTCCATGCTTTAGACACAGATCCTCTGGCCTGTCTTCCGAATCTGTCTCCACCTGGAAGCTCCAGTGGGACCTGTGTACCTTGGTGACTTGAAATACCGATGGCAGAACATTAGCATCATTGCAGCGTCTAAGCTACAATACAACAAACCGATGGGTGTGGTGCACATGCACCTATGAAATTCTGGAACCCAACTGACAGTCTTGCTTCTGTTATCCTCCCCCCCTCCTTTATTCTATTTTAAAATCATTCTACTGGGGTCTCATACAACTCTTATCACACTCCATACATGCATCCATTGTATGCCGAGCACGTTTGTACATTTTTGCCATCTTCATTCTCAAAACAGTTGCTTTCTACTTATGCCCTTGGCATGAGCTCCATATATTTCCCCTTCCTCTCCACTGCCCCCTCTCTCATAAGCCCTTGATAATTTATAAATTGTTATTATTTTGTCATATCATACACTTTCCGATGTCTCTCTTCACCCATTTCCCTTTTGCACCCCAGGGAGGAGGAGGTTGTATGATGCCTGATAACTGATTCCTTTGACACCTTGTGGTCACACAGGCTGCTGTGCTTCTCCCATGTGGGCTTTGTTGCTTCCAAAGTCAGATGGTCGCTTATTTACTTTCAAGCCTTTTGTTTTCACTATGTTTTAAGAATAATGCCTGAAATCACTTGGAAACAATGAAATTTTTACTCTCAGAAATGATTCTGAATGATGGAACACCTTACGACATGAGGGCCCTGGTTCATAACTCATCTATACATGTATGTTTCCTTTTGTCAATAGTGCTTTAAGTTCTATGCTTTTGGCCAAACTCATCACAATATTAATGTTTAGTAATAGCACATTGGACTGCTAACTACAGGGTCAGAACTTTGAAACCACCAGCCAACTCCAAGGGGAAAAGATGAGGTTTTCTACTCCTGAAATGATTTATAGTCCCAGAAACTCACAGGGCCAGTAATACCTTATCTTATAGGGTCTCTTTGAGTCAGTATTGACCTAGTAGCAGTGGAAAAATTGCTCTAGGGGGAGTGATTGAATGTACTCTAACAAAATAACAATGGTTTCTCTAAGGTGAATCATAGGTATATATGGGAAATGTATATATATATAATATATATATATATATAAATCATGGGTATATTAGTGGATTTGGGGCTTGCGCTTAATTCTATCCCCATTCTAAAAGCAATTAGTTCTTATGACATGGTCCCGCTTAATACTCCCCCCTGCCTTAAAGAGATCAATGGGTACTAGAGAAAAGTGTGATGAAGAAAGCAGATGGTGCCTGGCTGTGAGAAAGAATAGAAACGAGGGTCTTTATGACTTGTCTTTAAACACGCAGCCATTTAAGTGAGGTGTCAACTAAGTCCACATGGAAGAAACACATCAGCCTGTATGATCTAAGGATTGCAAATAATAAAATCCAAGAGAGGCCTCCAGTGAATCCTCTCCAGTCACAGCTGAGGGGTGTGAAGAGCCGTCATATCAGATAGAGAGCCTTGCAGAGCCCACCATAGCAGATGTAGTTAGATTCACATATATTATCTTACAATTTGATCTCCCTTTTGATCCATTTTAAAGTTGTTCCAGTTAAAAAGAGAACAAAAGGGAAATGCATGTAGACTAAGCCTCTGGTGAATCCTGGTTAACCATAGATCAAGGGTGTGAATAGCCCTGCTTTCATGCAGAATGCATAGAAAGTGAATTATGGTGGATGCAGTTAGGTTAAAATTTAACACCTTATATCCCTTTGATCCATTTTTAAGTTATTTTAGTTTTTTAATATTTTCTTTCTTTTCTATTGAAATTTTTATGTTTTATTTCCTACTGTTTGTTTTTGTTAAAATATATTTTCTGTCTATGAAATTCAGCATAAATCTGTAGAGACAGCAACTGGATTGATGGGTTCCTTGGGGATGTGGCAGGGGAGGTGGGAGGGAAATGGGGAACTAATGATGATGAGGACAAAAATGAAGAACATGTTCTAAACCGATTGTGGTGACAGTTGCACAACTCTTCTTGACGTGAATAAATGACTTAATTATATGAGAATTGTATCCAATAAAGCTGTTTTACAAAACTATTGTGAACAAATAAAGCATAGCTATTTCACTTTTGCCCCCTATAAGCTTGCAACAAGTTTTCCTGATCTAAATTCTAGACGTCTCCTATACCCAAACTTGAGTTGTATGAGATTCTCCAGATGAAGCTGAGAGGGTGTTTCAGGTGTCTCATCATTTTCCTTAAAGAACCACTTAAATGGCTGAGCCCTGGTGGCGTAGTGGTTGTGCGCGGGACTGCGGCCCACTGGGACGGAGGTTCAATTCCAGCAGTGGGGCTGGGCCTCCTACTCCCACCACCGGAGAGCAGTGATGCCCCCCCACCCCAAAAAAAAGAACCAATTAAAAAATTTTTAAATGCTGGTATTTCTCTACCTAAAAACTTGTTTAAGTTTTCTTTTGTGTGATGTTCTCTGTTCTTTAGAGAACACACCATGCTTCTTTCTTCCTATAGAACACATGGGTGACCAGCTCAAAGCACTGCCCTACTTGCTGAGTTTGACTTAAATAAAAGCCTAGGAGCAGCGAATCAAGATAAGCCATCAAACATTCCATTTTTTAGGCATCCACGTGCGCTAAGGAGGTCTCAGTTGATAAACAGACAAACAGACATGCATGTATCAGCCGCACCCACTAAATACACTCACAAGGGTAAATAGGCTCCTGTCCCCCAGAAACCCCAGACTCAGTGCTCTTGAACTAATTCTGATTCATAGTAACACTATAGGACAGAGTAAAACTTATCCTGCAGGGGCTCAGAGACTGGAACTCTGGAAGGGAGTAGAAAGCTAAATCTCACCCCTCTGAGTGACTGCTGGATTCAAACTGCTGATCTTGAGGGTAACAGCCCAACGCATAAGCCACTATGCCACCATGACTCCTTAGTAGGTAGGTATTGCTTTTAAGGGATAGAAAGATGATATGATGATAATGATGATAGATAGAGAGATAGACATAGATAGATAGTAGATGTGTAGTCATGCACACACACACAAGTACATTTAAAATGAAGTAAAAGAAACATACTGAGATGACAGAAATAAACACAAGGGAATAGTAAACAGACAGGAAATCCAAAGGAGAGGAAAATGGATTTGTGTTAGAATGCCATAGGATTTTGTTTAGGACTGTTGATTAAAAATGTCTTAGGACATGGAAGTGAGCATATAGATGAGCTGCCATAGCCTAGAAGTCATAGTTTGGACCGTGGGAAGAGATGAGGTTTCCCCGAGAAATGAAATGGTGGGCAAGAATGTTAGCAAATGAGGCGGAGGATCAAGTACAGGTCAAAGTAGTCCTGGTTAGAGTTGAATCCAGTGAGGGGTCCCCAAGCGACAGCTGTTGCAGGAACTCAGGACCTACATGGTGGGGTGTTTTGGTGGAAGGATGCCTGCACCACATCCAATGGGGAAGACACCAACAAGAATAGGTCCTGGGGTCCACAGGCGAGGGACTTCTGCCACCTTTGGAGGCAAATGTGACAAAACCTCAATGCTGCTAAATTCAGAACTAAAATGTCTGGTATTGAACATTGCCGCTAGAGAGCTTCATGACAGTGTGGTGTGTTGTCTGCTAAGGGGACAGACGTAGAGGCAGATGCTGTCCATGTTGCTACCCTAAGGTCAGCATTGAGGATGACTTCTTGCTTTAGCACCAGACCTGGGGCAAAAAGGACTAAGGATGATTAAATCAAGCTTTGCTCCTTCACTCACAGGTCTACTCTTGTGTATAGGCTCTGACCTGAAATCACCACCCCCAGCTCTGTGACCAATCCAGGAGTTCCTCACCCTTGCCTTGTGTCCTCACCTCTTTTCTGTCCTTGCAGGACCCTTCTATTAGTCACTAATCTGGTGTCAATTTCAGGATTGGGAGCGTGGGGGTCTATCCTGTCAATTTGGAGCTAACCAATGTGACCTCTGTGTAGGTGTGGCTTTCTTCTGAGAATTCTGGAAAACCTGGCCATATTTCCCCCTTGGAGGTGAGAGACTTGTGACTCAGTCCCTTGGAGATGCTCTACTGGCAAGACACAAGGCTGACTCCCTGTGAGACACCATGGAGGAGAAGCCACATGGGTTTACCCTGATGGAACGAGACCTCTGAAGCCAGAAAAACCACGCAGAGACTCCTGCCAGGGCTGAGATGCTTCTACCACCACTGGATGCACAAGACTCAGCACTCAGTGGCCTGTGATTGTCCTGGAGTCATTGCTTGTGCTTCATGAGTCTGAAGAGCATTTATGGATTGGTATCAGACATGTGGGCCAATATTGGACTTATGGACTTGGACTAGACTGGGCTGGGATGCTTTCTCCATGTTCCATTCCTCTTGTATATAAACCTCTCCCTTATATACATATGCGTGTCTATGAATTTGTTTCTCTAGTCTACCCACACTAACACAACCTCCCAGGTGAAGACTTCCTTAGGATCCAGAGGGTGGTCCAGGTAGAGGCTTATGTTTCAGATTAAGGTTGGAGACAACCTGTTACTTCAAACACTCTTTCGCAGCAGGGACTTTTTAAAAGATTTCAGGCACAGTCTGTCGCTTCCGACTCTTCGTTCCCACCTTGTGTCTGAGTGGAAAAGTGCTCTGTGAAGTCCTCAATGGCCTCATATTTCAGGAGCAGAGGGGCACCCCTTCATTCTGAGGCCCCCAGGGCAGTCAGAGACCTTCCAATCTTCTGGAAACTCTGGTCACCTTGGGACTTGCCATGAAAGGGTGGACAGTGCACACAATCATGCTCGGATGGGAAGTGCCACCTGGGTGTTGAAAAAAAAATACTTGGGCCACAAAACGAGGAATCCAGGAGCTCAGAAATGAATTGTGATTTATTAGCTTCACTGGATAATTCAGGAAGTATAGTCTAAAAGCAAAATGGGTCAACAATGATTCATGGAGCAGGAAAAAGACCTTAGCCTGTGCTGGAATTCAGACATTCCTTTATTTATTTATACACTCAATAAATATCCATTAAGTGCCAACTGCATACCCAGCATTGTACCAGGGGTGAGGTTATCCTTGGAAGAGGAGCATGCAGTCTTTGCTCTCGGGATGTTCACTGCCTAGGAGCAAATAGAGGGAATAAAAGAGCATGTATTATTTACTCTGTACATGCTTCTGACCAAGAATGACCCTTAGCTCTTAAAAAAATTTTTTTTTTGCCTTTATAAACAGGAATTTATTTTCTCACAGTCTGAATTCAAGGGATTAGGTTGGCCCTTAACTCTTTACCTACATTTGTTCTCACCAGAACATCACATCTGTGATTTGGGTTTGACTGTCTTCACTGAATATCCCAGGATCAGAAAATAAGACATGGCAAGGTCAAGTCACCTGACCATAGTTACACACCTGATAATATGCATTCAGACCTAACTCTCCTGGTTTCAAAGCCCATGCCTCTTTCTCTGGCACCAAGAGGCCTCCCTGAAATAAATGAGGCCTTCAACCTACCCTTCAGGACTATACTGACAGGTTTATCTATGACAGCAGCCATCTGTTGGCCATACTATATCATCATGTGCAAAGCTTAGCCAGGCCTGGCTTCCAGCATAACAGAATTATTCAAAGCACCACACACCACTGGGACATCCAAAACTTGAAGAGTATCCTAGGAAGAACAAAGTCCCATCCTGGAAGGTACAGAACCCTGCAAGGATACAAGCACCACATAGCTCCACAGTAGTCACAACTTTGGCTTCCACTGATTGTCACCTGACTCATATAAAGAAGAGGAAGAAAAGACCAGGGCTTGCTGCTGTCTTGGTGGTACAGTGCTAATTCATGAGGCTGTCAACTGCAGGGTTGACTGTTCAAAATCACCAACTACTCCCAGGGAGAAAGATAAGGCTTTCCACAGTCTTAAAAACCCACAGGGGCAGTTCTACCCTGCCCTATAGTGTCCCTGGGAGTCAATACCAACTCTATGGTAGTGCATTGTGTTTTGCTCCTGACTGCTGGGTATCTGTTTCAAGTCACGCTGCACAAAATCCTACCTGTCTTTTTAAATTATTATTCTACCTCCTATACTATGAAGCCCCACCAGGCTAGGGGCTCTGCTTCATTCACCATTATGTCTCTAAGTCCCGCAGCAACAATTTGTGGCATATAGTAAGTGATCATCAAATGCTTATTGAGGAAAAGAAGAAAACTACAACTCAATGATTTTTCCTTTTGGTGAAAATTACAACACCTGAATAATTTTCCATTGTGATTCAATGACAATAGTTCAGACTTCACATGACATCAACATTTTCACTCGCTCTCTCCGTATTGTGAAAGCACTACTATTTTCTCATGCATCTTCTAGACCTACCTGTGATGGTCAAGGTTACATGCCAACGTGAGTCAGTGAAGAGTCTCTGGTTTGGCTGTTATGATGCGGTCATTTTCCAGGAGGAGGTCTGAAATCAAATCAATTGAGCTTTTCAGGGATGTGTCCTGCATCTGATATATATGGATATTCTGACAATGGGTTTTGCTTACTCTGGGTTCTGCATTTGACTCTCATTCTCTGACCTCTAGTTCTTGGGACTTGAGCCAGTGGCCTGGATTACCGCTTGTTGAAATTGGGATTTTTTTTATTATACTCTGCAAACTGTGAGCCAGCAGCATGTCATTTTGTCTGTTGACCCTGGATTCCCCAGGTTCTGCAAGCAATGTGTGAGGTGAGCTTGCTGCATTACCTGTTGACTTTGTGTCTGTCAGTCCTGGCAGCTACGTGAGTCAGGAAAGCCTCTGCATTGCATAAATGAGTCCTGGTGGTATAATGGGTTACCTATTAGGCTGCTAACCACAAGACTAGCAGTTTGAATCCACCAATTGTTCCACAGAAGGAAAATGAGGCTTACTGCATTTGTAAAAGGTGTTCTAGTTTCAAACACCAACAGGGGCTGTTCTTCTCTGTCATGTTGGGTCACTATGAGTCAGAATCAACTTAATGGCAGTGCAACCCTGCATGAGTCACTTCCTTGATACACACACAAATATATATATATATACATACATATATATATATATATAGAGAGAGAGAGAGAGAGAGTTTTGCTTCTCTAGAGAACCCAACTTAAGACAAGGACCCTTGAAGTTCTAAATTGTGCTCTGGAGCTAACAATGTCTATTTTAATCTTATGCAGATAATTCTTTAAAAGAGTACAATGTTCACAGCAAACATGCTTTATTAATTGAGCCAAATTCTTGTTTAGTTTAAATATGCCTTCATGAGATAGTTTCTATTAAAGTTTAACCATTGCTTCTAGGCAATAGATTGAGGGGATTTTCCCAGTTTAAATGGATTCAGTAAGTATGATTTCCTCTATACTTATATTTTTAAAAAAGTTTTATTTGCAAATATCCATGCTGTGTGCTAAGTCAACACAAACTGAATGAAACAAATGCTGCCATTGATTTTAACTGAAACAACACTCCCAACTCTCACTTATTATTGCTTTAATGTATAAGGGAAGTCCCAGTTTTAGCAGAAACCAACACTGAAACAAATGCTATGAAGACATGAAACATAAATTCCCATTTTGGTGTTATTTATCAATATGTTCAGGTCCAATACTCCTTAAGGAGTAAGCATTCATTTATCAAACTAAAGGATTTATAGCCACTTAAATATAGGGCAGTGGATATATGTTTATTTTCGTTCTTTCCTGCAAATCCACTCCAGTGCCATTAACAGAATACATGATGTATAAAGAGACAAGAGGACAACAGTGGATAAGAAGGCCGATAAATATATAATAGATGGGAAGTTATAAAGGGAGTGACAACAGCCTAAGAAGAACAGAAAGGACTGCATTCTATGTACCTCTGGAGGCATCTCAATGAGGAATGATGGCCATGCCTCAGGACAATAGAAAGTCCCAGGAACTGATGACCCAGGGACAGGTATGAAATAAGAGGGGGACTGGACATCAATACAAAGCACAAAGTTTGTTTCGTAGGTCCCTTCATCACCCTCATGACCTCATGTCCCCAGAGCAAGATGGCTTATTCTGTCTATAAAGGGAACCACTTGACACCAGACACACTTGGCACTGGGCATTGAAGGCACAGAAGACGGAGGAAAAGAGGCCATCACCAAAAACCTGCATATTGCCCTTCTCCTACACCTTCTTTCATCTGCTACCCAAACGACCATAGCCAGGTTATAATCATGTGGAGGGTACTGAGAAGATCTTTCTGTAGAAAAACGAAAGGGACTTTAGACAAAGACAAGGAGCTCAGGTGGCACAGTGTGTAAGTGCCTGGCTGCTAACTGAAAAGACTAGCAGTTCAAGTCCTCCAACTGTGTCACAGGATTTTGAAAAGGCTTAGTGATCTGCACCCACAAAGAGTAGGACCTAGGAAACCCGTCATGGGGCAGTTCTTCTTTGCCCCATAACATCTGCAGGAGACATAATGAGATTGTGATAGGTAGCTTTGTTGTGCCAACATGGCCAATCGAGATAGATAGGTTGTTGTGATAACATGGCCAATGAACACATGTGATATTAATTGAAGGGAAGAGCTATAAATGGCTCCGCAAGCCTTGCTTTTCTCTCTGTTGCTCTCGGATCTTCAGACCAGTGTGCAGCCAGCTGCCATGCTTGTTCTGTGCCACGATTTGCAAGCTACACTATCCATGGGACACCAACCATGGGCTGTGTTGCTGTAAGTTGAGGTTCCTTCAAGCTCTACTTGGCCATGCTACTGGAATATATATATCTCTTGAGCTGGGGGCAGTCGGGCCCTGTCATCTGGATGACTGTTTGCTGCCTGTGGCTGGATAGCTTGAATTGCTCTACAGAGGACTACTCAGTGACACTCAAAACTCAAGGGACTGTCTAGCTGTACTAGCTGTCTCATGGAAGTGAGCTGCACCAAGCTACTTGTACTGCTTTAGAGATTAACTTCCTTATGTTAGATATCTATATCTACAAATATGTGGTTATATATATATATATATATATATATATATATATATATATATATATATATAATTATTAGTGCCCTGGCTTTGTTTCTCTAGAGAACCCTGCCTAAGACAGGCTATGAGATAAAACAAAGGAAATCTTCTGCAAAGTGGAAGAAAAAGACAAAGAAAGAATTAGGAGAGAAAAGTTTAAGAAAATGTGGTTCATCCAGTGATCCTGAAGGATAGAGTAGCTTTACCCCTTGGCGTTTCTGAGGCCATGAATCTCTACAGGAATAGAAAGCCTCACATCTCACTCGTGGAGGAGCTAGTAGGTTCAATCTGCTGATCTGGGGCTAGCAGCCAGACACATCACCCACTACACCACCAGGTCATTCAGAATTCAGAGCTATCTTAGTAAAACTGTTGACAAACTGTCCCCCCCATGCTACTGTGAATCTTCCAGTCAGAACTTCATACGTACATTCATTTGGATTTTCATTCTTTTACAGCCAATAATCACCAGCAATGGGAGAGGGGGGTCTCTAACTTGAAGAGAGAAGAAGGCAAGCAAATAAAGGAAAGGAAGACAGCTTCGAGCAGAGTCTGGTAATTTCCACAAAGAGATTAGGAAACATATTGCTAGTATGAGACAAGAGTAAGTGATATATGTGTATACATCAGCATATGAACAACTACTAGAAATAAAAAATATGAACCCTGACTTATATTTTAAAATTTTGGTTTAAAAAATAGAAGAAAATTTCTAGAAAGTAGAAGAAAGGAAAAAAGAAGGAATTGGGAAGAAAAGTTTAAGAAAATGTGAGATTCATCTGAGTAAGTCAATAACTGGCCAATAGAGTTCTGTGGGAGAAACTCAGTTAAGGAGGGAGAGGAGGCGAGGAAGCCATCAGAAATGGAAGAAGAAAATCTCATAAATCTGAAGGATATGAATCTTTAAAAGGACTACTGAGTGTCCTAAGTAAGGAAAAACCTAACCAAGGCACATTGCTTGGGAATTTGAGAACTGGTAGCATTGTGGTTACCAGCTGGCCTGCTACCAGAAGGCCAGCAGTTCAAAACCACCAGCTGGTTTCTTGACAGAAAGAAGAGGCTTTGTACTCCTGGGAAGAATTAAAGGCTAAGAAGCTCACAAGGGCAGTTCTACCCTATCCGGTCCCACAAGGTCAGAATTGACTGGATGGCAGTGAGTTTGGCTTTGGGGGGTTGAGAGCAAAAACAATGCTCACGTTAAAAACAGAAACCAAGACCCACAGGGAAGCAGGATAACACTTCTGAACACAAACCCTGGAAGCTAGGAGGCCATGGATTGAAGGCTTCCTATTCAGAGTAGGAATGACTTTTAACCTGGTGCTGTGTTCTCAGCCAAGCTACCTAACAAAGGTGAAGGTAGACAGAAATATTTTCAGGAGGAAAAGTTCTCAGAAATGTTACCTCACATGCACCCCTGCTCGGGAAGTGCGTGCCACAAATGAGGGAGTCAAGGAAGACAGAGGACAACACAGGAACCAGGAAGCCCAAGAGTCAACAGGAGAAGGGAGTGAAGAGAAACAGCAGGACAATAGCAAAGGGAAGGGCCAGAACAAGAGCGGTAGAGCAGCCAAAACAGAAAGCCAGTCTAGGGAGAAAGAAAGGAGAAAACGGGCCCAGCAAAGAGGGTCTGCACAAACGAATAGGCGGGCAATTATATATCACTCTGTGGAAAGTTCTTATGAGGCTGCTGAAGTTGTGGCCGGCCTTAGGGATGGCTATACACAAAGCCAAGCAGAGGGGGGCGGGGGAGAGGATGATTATTAACTGCAAGAAAACCCAAAAGTTCAAGAAAGGAGGAGTAATTATAGTGTCGTGCTAGCTCAGTGGAGAGCATTATTTACCTAGTTATAATAATATAGACAAATATTGACATAACCCAAAAGGAGAACGAGCAGAAGAGGTGTTGAGGAGGAGGAGAGTTAAACCCTTCCCTGACAGGAAGAATAGGTCAGTAAAGAATGAGCTGGGGAGGGCGGGGGGGGGGGGGGGATGTTAGGAGCCCTGGTGTCACCGGTTCTCTGGCAGGGCAGACAGGAATTCGACCACGGGTCTGCAGAAACCTGAAAGCCAAGTGAAAAGGTTCCAGGTACCCTGTGATTAAGCGCTTGGGTTTAAAAGCTATAGAATTCAAATGAGTATATATTTCAACAGTGGGCTCATGTGAGGCAAGGGTGGTGAAGTAGAGAGGCAGCGACAGAGGCGGGCGTGCAGCAGGAGGGATTGGGCACCGTGGCTGCCACGGGCATCGGAACAGTCAGGAGAAGGCTCTGCGCCCCTACGCAGAGGCTTTGCTGCGGGTGGGACCTGCGTGGAGCGCACCGGATGAACTATTAGCAACAATGTTGGCACACGGCTACGTAGGTGCACTTCAGTAGGCCAAACAAATGGTGTCGGGAGAATTCCCAAGCGGAGGAACAGAGGAGCTCCGAGCCCGTTTTCAAGACTACAGATGTGTCAGGTGGGGGGGAGGGGAGGTTCAGGCAGATCGTTTCTATTAACAATATAGAGTCATTTGGACCTGAGGAGACGTTGCAGGCCAAATCAAGAGACAGATTGAGTGTTCCTGGGGTGACGATGGAGGTGGGGGGCTCTCAGAAACATGTCAGCTTTGGGGAGACAGGGCCCTCAAGAATCCCAAGAATGTAACCTGGGAACTGGTCTCCAAACTGCAATTTCTTCATCACAGCAGGAATTTCTGTTCAACTAATAAAGACTTTCACCTAGAGGGGCTACACCAAGAATAGGCGATACGAATAACAATAATAATGTGTTAATGACTCTGATAAGGGGAGATACATATCATTATCACCTCTTAATTTCCTTTTGGGCAGGGGGAACCCGGCTGTGGAACCCATTAATGAAGGAGCGGGAGAGGAAGTTTCACTGAAAGCGGTCCCTGTGATTGTTAGCTGTGGATTGTTCTGTCTACATCAATTATCATATGTGCACACATACACACATATACACAGGACATTTGCCATCCGCTAAGAAGCAAAGCACAAGTCTGTGGCTTATCCAATTCCAAATGCAAACATGGTGGTTACCAACAGTAGGATTGTTTCCTTCAGGCTTAAAGAGCAGAACTTAGACCCTTAGCTAGTTGATCTCCCCATGCTTATATGCTCAGGGCAGAGTCCCGCACATCTGCTTTGGCAAATCAAGGACCAGGAGACAGGTTGGAGATTCCTCAAGAAAAAGAGAAGACTCAGCATGCATTTTGCCACAGCAATGTGCAATGCACTCATGACCTGGCATTGGATTCTTTCTGGGGGCAGTAGCAGTTCAGTGATAGAGTCTTCACCACGTGTGCAGGAGGTGCAAGTTGAGTTCACAGTCAATGCCACTCATCTCCAGTCACCTGTCAGTGTGGTTTGTGTGCTATGACGCTGTGTGTGCTGAGTTTGGTATTGGAATCAGCAGTGTGTCTATGCTTGCCTGCTCAGAGGAAAGAGTCCTGGTGGCACAATGGGTTACACGTGGAGTTATTAACCACTGGGTCAGCAGTTCAAATCTGCCTGTGGGCCTGAGGGAGAAAAATGAGACTGTCTACTTCCACCAAAATTTTCAAGTCTATGGAACTCACAGGGGGTCATCTAGCCTATCCTGCAGGGTACTTAAGAGTTAGCATGAACTTGATGGCACTGAGTGTGATGAGGCCTCACTGGGTTGAGTGAAGCTAAACTACACCATATGCTACAGAAAGGCCTGGAGATCGACTTCTGAATGTCAGTCAGTGAAAACCTGTGAATCACAGCTGTCCAGTGCACACCTGGTCCTGAGGATGATGCAGGACTGGGAAGAACCCTAATCTGTTTTACATGGTCCTCCATAACCGAGGACCCGCCCTGCCACAACTAACAGTAGATTAAGAACAAACTATTGGCTGAATAAATTTGACGCGTGGAAGGAGCCTCGGAGGTGCAGTGGGTCTGAGTCAGGCTCTTCTCCACAAGGTCAGAAATGTGAAACCATCCGCCGGTCTCAGGGAGAGAGATGGGCTTTTCTACTTCCGCAAATGGTTACAGTCTCATAACCGCACAAGGCCAGTCCCTATCCTATAGGGTGGCTATAGGCGGCATCAACTCAATGGCTGTATGTTAGACATTAGTTTTGCTCTTTTGACTTGGACACAGCTCTCGGGATCCCTACTCTGCTTTTACACATTGATGAAGCCAGTCTCTTCTGGTCCCACGCTGTAGTTTCTAGAAGTCTCAAAGCACGACTACAACGCGACCTGACATCTTTCTCTTTTTGGGGGGGTGGAAGGCATCACTGCCCTCTGATGGTCGTGGAAGCTACCCAGCGCTGCTCCAGAGAGCAGCTGGATTTGAACCGCCAAGTCCGCGGGCTGCAGTGCCGCATTCAACCACTTACGCCACTGGGGCACAAGCCCCCTGGCATCTTTCTCAGTGAGAGGAAGACTGGCTTTGATTTGATTTGACCTCCCTAGCTACATTTCTCTCAGACAATCTTTTACAGATATGGGGTTTGAGATCTTCAAATCTGTAGTCTGGGGTGACTTTGTCCCCCAGTGCTCTGAAGTAGACAGCCAGGAATGGGATCATTTAGCACAAAACAGCAGCATTATTTCCCCTTTCTTGCCACAGAAAAGTCACTCATCCACTCCATTTTTCCTTTGCAAGATGATCTCTGGGGGTTCAAGGTCACAGTTCCCATTATCACTTCAGGATTCTTCTGTCCTAATATGCACGAAGCCTCCCTGGACTTCTCTTGCAGCTGTAGACAATTTCAGCACCTTATTCCCTATGCATCTTTCATTGTTATCGACTACAATATTGAATGCTCCCGAGACAGCTTCTTTCTCTACAAGTTGGTCATAGACCTCCCTCCTCCCCCCACCCAAATCAGAACAACAAACTCCGAGTGACTGTTTCAACTGGAAATGAAAACGCTGGTTCTTAAAACATGCCTGCCTTATCATCTCTCTTTTCACTTCTTTCAGTCTACTCTGTTTCTGGCCTGGACCAGAAATGCAAGAGTTACTGAAATCATTTATATTCATGAGCCCAAGGCAATCTAAGTCCAAGATTATCCCTCAAATCTGAAGTTAGCATAAAACCACAAACGATGAGTGGGCAGCTGAGGCGACCACAGTTCCCATTATTTGGGTGGAATAAAAATAGATGAGGAAAAGTGTTATCTAGATTTATGGTCATCCTGATTTTTCTACAGTGAAAATATTCTATGGGTCTAATTTTTTTTTAAGTTCAAGGATCATTTGAATTTTCTGGTAATAAACAAAAAATCAGAGGTGAGTGCAATCTATTAGGTCAGTTGACATGAATTCCTTACATATACACAGACTTGGGAGCAGCTCCCTGGGCTCCTGAGTTCAACCCCTTTCAGGAACCAACTCACCTCCCCTTAACCAGGCAAGCTGAAGCAGCGGAGAGAAGTCAGCTCCCATCCACAGTGCCCATTCCACAGCCCCAATTTCCAGAATTGTCTCCTCCATTCTGGTAACTAGACATCAGTGAAACCCCAAAACTGGGTTTTCTAGTTTAAAATAAAAGTGATTTTTTTTTTTTTGCTTCAGATAATGAAGATTGGGAAGAATCAACTACTAGCTTTTCTAACTACCCTTCAACCTCTTTTCACCTTGTGACAGTCACCTAATCTAGTGTCAATTTGAGGATTAAGAGTTAAGAGTGTAGGGGTGGGGTCTAGCCTGTCAATCTGGAGATAGCCAATGGATCTCTGTGTAGATATGGCCTTCTCCTCTGAGAATTCTGGAAGATCTGGCCATATTTCCCCCTTAGTGGTGAGAGACTCATGGCCCAGTCCCTTGGAGATGCTCTACTGACAAGACACAGATTGACTCCCTGTGAGAAATCCCAGAGGAGAAGCCACTGGGGCTTACCCTGATGGAATCAGACCTCTGAAGCTGGAAAAACCACATAGAGACTCCTGCCAATGCTGAGATGCTTACACCACCACTGGATCCAAGGACTTTCTACACACTGACCTGTGATCTTCCTGCAGAAAGCATCATTGCATGTGTTTCATGAGTCTGAAGAGGACTTTGTGGATTGCTGTCGGACATATGGGCTAATATTGGACTGGTGGCCTTGACCTGGACTCGACAGGGATGTTTTCCCAATGTTCATTTCCTCTTGTATATAAACCTCTTGCTTATTCACATAGGCATGTTTATGAATTTGTTTCTCTAGTCTACCCTGACTAACAGCCCCATGTACCCACCATCCTCATCTGTTATGCTGTCACACTGTGAAGGGTTTCACGTCATTATGGAACTGGAGGAACCCTGGCAGCATAGTGGATTACAAATTGGGCTCCTTGCAGTAAGGTTAGTAGTTCACTAGCAGTTCACAGGAGAAAGATGAGACTTTCTGCTCCCATTAAAATTTCCAGCTCATAAATACAAAAGAGCAGTCACATAGTCATTTGAAGTCCAAGTTGACTTGATAATGGGGAGCTTTTGATAGCAGGGGTTTTTTGTTTGTTTGTTTCAAAGCTACACCACACTGATTGCTCTGAGCGGACAGGTTTCAGAGGAGTTTTCAGACTAGGAAGAAAGACCTGATGCTCTACTTCTGAAAATGTGTCCAGAAAACTCTGTGGGCTATACTAGGAGGGAAATGGTAGAATTAAGTGCTAAAAGGTGAGCCCCAAAGCTTGGAAAGCACTCAGAATACAGTCCCACTCCCACCCCCCTGCTCCTGCCCCAGACCCCCACCCCCAAGGCCTCTAAGCAAATGGATGCTTGTGAAGATGGAGCAGGACCAGGCAATGTTTCATACTGTTATATACAGGGACGCCATGAGTCTGAGGCAACACAAGGGCAGCAACAAGCAAGAAAGCTTTTGTAAGCTAAGGGGCCACTCAGGAGCCCTGATGGCATAGTGGATTGGGCAAGGTCAGCAGTTTGAAGCCACCAGCCATTCTGTAGGTGGCAGATAAGGCTTTCTCCTCTTGTAAAGAGTTCCAGTCTTGGAAACCCACAGGGGAAGTTCTAGTCTGTCTTATAGGATCACAAATAGTCAGTACTGACCCAATGGTAGTGAGAAGGAGTGCATCAACGTCTTTCTTTCTCTCCTTTAAACAGAAGATGACAAGGGAGAGGGATTGAAAAAAATCCCAAACTGCTGTGCATTTGTGTGTTAATGTGTGCTGACTAGAGGAATGCATTCCTAGACACTCATGTGCAAAAGAAAGAGCTTTATATGCAAGAGCAGCTTTGAAAACATCCCATTCCAGTCCAGGTTAACTCCTTAAGTCTGATATTAGACCTTATGTCTGATACCAATCTATAAATTCCTCTTCAGACTCTCAAAACACATGCAATGATACCAAAAGCAGGAAGATCACCGGCCAGGGGGTGGGAACTCTTGTGGATCCAGTGGCAGTGTAAGCATCTCAGCACTGGCATGGGTCTCCATGTGGTTCCTCTAGTTCCAGGGCTCTAGCACAGCTCTGTCTGTCATCAGGAATATGGAGCAGAGAGTGACTGTCTGGCCTCCACTGAGCTACTTATATCCATAGAGCGTCCAAATGAGGTCATCATGCTGCAAACCCAATTGACAGACTCGATCCACCCCTCCTCAAGTTGACAGGAGATTAAGCAACTGCCACTCTTTGCATTTAAAAAAAGCCACACCCCCCACCCCAACTCACTGCCATGAAATTGATGCCGTCTGTTAGCGACCCTATACATACCAAGAAGAACTGCCCCTGTGAGTTTCCAAGACTGTAACTCTTTATGGGAGTAGAAAGATCCATCTTTCTCTCATGGAGAAAGGTTTGGCAAATTAGGCGGATGAAGGTTGGCAAGACAGGAAACATGTCAGAAATCCAGAAGCTCTGTCAATCAGTAGAGGCTGTAACTGCAAGTTTCATCCTCGACCAGAGAAGTAGAAAAGAGTGTAACCTTGGAGCAAGCGTGACCCAAGAGGCCTGGGCAACAAGGTGAGCAGGACGGACCTAGCCCAGGAACTCTCCTCTTCAATCCTCAGGTCCTGCCTCACTCCTTTCTGTCCCCATTTCTCAGTCCACTCACCAGTAACCGCTCAAGCAATCGGGTGTTCTGAGTTTTCCTACAGAGTTGCTGTTCTAGATACTCTGTTCTGTTGTTAGCTCCCACGCAAAGATGCCCCGTGTGCCACACAGGGACAAATTGCTGACGTCGCCGGGTCCTGAGCCATCCTCACAATCTCTATGATGCTTGAGACCATGTGGTACAGCTGCCAAATCAATCTAGCTCTCTGATACCTTTCTTTGTTTTCAACGACTTTGTCAAACATAATGCCTTTCTCCAGCCACTGGTCCCACCTGATGGCGTGCCCAAAGCGAGACCAAAGCATGCCATGCTAACTTCTGAGGAGCATTCGGTCCCAGAAGGCATCAGACTGCCTAAGCTTGAATCTCACACAGCTGCATCACTTAGTGTCTTTTCATACCCCTCTAATCTTGGTTTCTTATCAGTGCATGGACCACAGCCATAAAACTATCACGTTGAGTTGTCAGAATTAAAAATGATCCTCTAATAAAAGACCGAGAAGACCATTGAAGAGGAATCTTGAACTCAATACCCGGATAATCTTTCTTTTTGACTTATGCTTGCTCTTCTTGGAGACATTCTTTCTCATGCCCATGACAATCAGGAAGGGATATAAAGTCTTAGAAATTGCACAATGGCAGAAATACTCATGAAGCGTTAGTGAGGATCTGCTTTGACTTTAAACATGATTGCAAGGCTAGGGCCATTGGAGGGAGTCAAGTGCCTCTGAGCTATTTCAAACCTGCCTTAGCATCATTCTTTCTATATTAGGATTGTCTTTGCTTTCTTGTCTTCCCAAGAAACTGACTAGGTTGCAGGTGACTAGGTTGTATTCACCCTGACATCCCCATAAACTAGCTGGGTACATTGCCCAGTAAATGCTCAAGAAGACCTGTTGAGTCAAGAAAATCATGGAAGTCTTGATGGGTATTTTTCCAAGTGGTCAATAGTGCCCCTGGGCATCACTGGATGGTTCCATGTGGGCTGAAAAATCAGATACCTACACTTTATCCTGGCTTGTGGGCTATAGAACAGAAGTTTTAATCACCAGGTGGGTGTTGAGTAGTTTAGGGGTTGTTTTTTTGGAAAGGAAGTGGTAAACCAAATAAACTTGGGAACCAAGGGTCTAGATGCGAAGAGTTCTGTTGAACTAGAGCTGAAGACAGAAAGAAGCAAAGATGGGAAGAGAAAGGAAAGAAGTGTGCTAAAGAGGAAACCAGGCTATGTAAGTGGGCACTTCCTCACAACAGAAAAACCAAACCTGTTGCTGTCACAGTGATTCCGACTCACAGCAGTGCTACAGGACAGAGTAGAACAGCTCCACAGAATGGCCACGCCGTTGTCTTTACAGAAGGATTCCCAATGGTGCCGTGGGTGAAACTGTGACCTCCTAACCACAAGATCAGCGGTTTGAACTTCTGTGGGAGAAAGATGAAGCTGTCTGCTGCATAAAGAGTAAAAACTCATCAACCCCATCCTTATGGAGTCAGAATCAACTTATAGGTAGTGGGATATCCTTTCAGAATCTTTACAAAGACAGATTGCTTGGTCTTTCTGCCAAGAAATAGTGGTGTGCTTGAGCCTCAGATCTTTCCATTAGTCCATGAGTGCTAAAACACTGGGAATCTTCTCCCCTTTAATCTAACAGAGTTTATTTGCCCATCCATTCAATTAACTGAACAGTCCCACCTCTAGTATTCTATGAATTACTGAGCACCGAGCATTAGCATAGTGGGAGAGATGGCAGTTCAGTAGTAGAGTGATTGCCTTCCATGTGCAAACTCAGGACCCAATTCCCTGCCAACACATTTCATGGACAGGCACCTTGCACCTGCCCATGAAAGCCATTGCATTGCTATGATGCTGAACAGGTTTCACGGGAGCTTCCAGACTGAGTTGGACTAGGCAAAGAGGCCTGAAGATTTGCTTCTAAAAATCAGCCCATGAAAACACTAGGTCTGTCTCAGGGATATTGATCCAAGATCATTGCAAAAAAGCTGGTCTCACAAACTCTTGGGTTTCCTTATGCATCTAAACATTATTTTTATCCACATGGGAGAAGCACACCAGGCTGTGTGATCATTAGGTGTTGATGGGACCATGTATCAGGCATCAAAGACCCACAACAAAAAAAATCATATTGATGTGAATGAGGGAAGAACAGAGCGGAGACCTAAAGCTCATCTGTAGACAATTGGACATCCACTCACAGAAGGGTCACAAGGAAGAGAGGAGCTAAGCAGGGTGCCGTATAACACTGCTGAAACTTACAACTTTCTTCTAGTGCCTTAATGCTTCCTACCCCCACTTACCTGGCTATCCCAGACAATGTTCACTGATACAGATAAGAGCTGGAAATACAGGGAGTCCAGGGTAGATAACCCTCTCAGACCAATAATGATAATAGATATTCCAGGAGGCAAAGGCGAGGGGTGTGAGTAATCAGATCACAAAGGTTTACATATAGACCCCCTCCCAGGGAGCCAGACAGCAGAAAAGCTGGTGAAAAGGGACAGTGATCAGTCTAAGACATGAACAAAATTGTTTTATAAATTATCAAGGGTTCGTGATGGAGGGTGAGTGGGAGAGAAGGGCAATGAGCTGAACCAAGGGTTCAAGAATAAAAAGAAAAAGTGATGCTTACACTATTAGCAGTTTGAAGCCACCAGCTGCTCCATGGGATAAAGGCAAAGCATTTTACACCCTTAGAGAGTTACACTCTCCAAAACTCACAGGGGCAGCCCCACCCTGTCTGATGTGGTCCCTCGGAGTCAGGATCTACTCAATGGTATTGATGGTTTTGTTTTTATCCCTTAAGTGAGCATTAGCATTATGAAACGTGTTGGAAATATTGTTGGCATTTCCAATATGTGACCCAGAAACACAGAGTGAGCACACACTGTTGAGATCATTGTGCTGGTAGACTTATTTACCTGAGGATTGTCACAGACATTCAAAACGTGGGTCAAGAAAGTAATGTATGAAGTACAATAAAATGAAATATGCCTGTGCATGTGAAAATGGATCTTTGAACAATGGTGGAGGATCAGGTAGTGTTTTGGTTTTTTGTATTGCGGCTAACTTAATTACCGCTAACAATGAAAACATTGCAGAGTTAGCACCTTGATGGCCACCAAAGGGGATGCGAGGAGAATCTTGTCAAAAGATATAGATCATAAATGTTATCCTTACAAAATGAGTTGCTCCTCTGGGAGTTCAGGACCATAGGCTCAGTGAATTGGCAAAACACAGTTCCCCAATACAATGTTCCACATCCAACTTTGGTGAGCAACAACTGTGGCCTTAAAAGCTTGCGAGTGAGCATTGAAGGTGCAGCTAGTCATTTCCCTGTCTGGAAAAAAGAAGAGTCATGAAAACGGAATGACATCTGGTAACAATTAGTCCAAGGCTTTGGCTCAATCACCTTGAGATCAGAACTAGATGGTGCCTGACACCCACATTCAGCAGAAAGGGATCACGTTAGAAGGATCTGGGTAGGAAGGGTGGAAAAATGTGGGAAAAAATCCAAATCATAATAGACACCAGATTTCAGGGTCAGAGAGAGGCGATGGCCCTTAGGCACACTTTAGGCTTAGAACTCAACTCACCCTTGTTTTAGACTAACCAATCAAGATTAAAAGACAGTATGTATCCAAAGATGAAGATCAAAAGGTTAGGAGAGAAGGAGGAATGGAAACAGAAAACATGGGTGCAGGGGTGGGGGGGGGGAATCAGATACCTGAACAAATGTGTCTACATCATTGAATGTAAAATTCATGATCTTCTCTATAAATTTTCACTGAATTCACAATAAAAATTAAAAATAAAATAACCCTCATGGAGCTCAGAATTTAATTAGGGAGCTAAAGTTATCACATGAAAGAACAAAAGAATAATACATACAAGAGAATCATTAGGTTCACACTGACCCATTGCAGATGAAATTAGTAAGTCAGAGGTGAGAGATACTGACGTGAACTGGAAGGGTTTGGGAAGACTTCTACGAGGCCTTGTGAAGCGGGTATACTTTGAGGAGTACCTGGGAACAAGGATGATTTTAGCAGAGACACAGATAGAGGTGAAGCTATGTCTGGCTCAGGGTCCAAGTTGTCAGTGCCACATCAAATCACCCCAGAAGCCAGTCCAAGACTCTTACCCGGAATGTTAGTGGGAACATAAGAAATGGGGGGAGGGGTTTCAAGCAGGATGCACCCCTCCTGAGTTCTCTTGTTCCAGAGAGGATGAGGTGACTTACATTGACTGGAGTCATACTGAGTTGACAAATGTCTGTGTGTGTGACAGATGAGAGTGGGGGGTAGCAGTGCAAGGCAAGGCATTCTGGTGGTACATCTAGGCCAGGAAGTGTCTCTCTTTCCTCAAGCACTGTGACTTCACAGAAATTGCAGGATACATGGGAGGGATGAAAATAAACAGTCTTTCTCCACCTCCTCGGAGGGTGGCATTTTACAAAAGCCAGCTTAATAGGAGATGGTGCCCATATGTGGTCTCTTCTCACTCTAGATTAGAACCCCACACGAGGAGCCTCTTCTTTGCCAAACCCTCAAGGTTGGGTAGTGACCATCCCTGTTTTCACATCAGCGAGATTCTATAGATAGGTAAACATGGGGTCAGCTACTCTGGAGAGCCGCTGCTGGATTTGAACCGCCAAGCCCGTGCGCCGCAGTCCCGCACTCAACCACTACGCCACCAGGACTCAGCCCTGGGGTCAGCTACTCTGAAGACCAACCCTAAACATGCTTGATGGGTGAGGTCAAGAGAGACCGGAGAACCAATCCTGTCCCTCCTAACAACTTTAAAATCACTCAAGAGCTTTAAATTTGTTTTTCCAAACAAATGAATTCACAGTGATCTGAAATAATAACCTTCAAATATTTTCAATGTTCCTTCAGAGCTGCACTCATATTAGACTGAAATAGCACATAAACTGCAGTTTGCTGACCACTGGGTTAAGTAATAGGGCTTTTTATGACAACAAATTCTATCTCAACACTTGAGCTGCCATGCTAGTATCCTAATTATCTTAGCGTAATAATTGTTTGAGTACCTACCCCCAAATCCCTCTCTACCATCGAGTCAATTCTGGCTCACAGCCACCCAGTAGGACAGTGTAACTGGAGCCCTGGTGGCAGTGGCGGTTATGCATTGGGCTGTGATCCTGAAGGTCGGCAGTTTGAAAGCACTAGCTGCTCCACGGGAGAAAGGGGGCTTCCTGCCCTCATAAAGAGCCACAGTCTTGGAAGCTCCCGGGGACAGTTCTACCCTGTTCTATAGCATCTTTCTGGGTTGGCATCAGCAAATGATAGCGAGGACAAGGTAGAACTGCAGGGATTCTGAGACTGTCACTCTCTAGGGGAGAAGAAAGCCTCATCTTTCTTTGGAGGAGAAGCTGGCGGTTTTGAACTGCAGACCTAATGGTTTTCAGGCCCTGGTGTAACCCACAGAGTCAGCAGGTCTCCTCGTTTTGAGTCCTTGCGTGGTGCAGATGACTAATATGTTCAACAACTAACCAGGCAAGTGGTGAGTCAGCCTCATCACAGGTGTCTCAGAAGAAAGGCCTGGTGATTTGCTTCTGAACAATACACCATGGGAAACCCTGTAGTTCGACTCTGACACACACGGAGTGGCCACAAGTCAAAGTCCACTCAACAGCAACTGCAAATAAATAAATACCCACTGGAAGCCACTGAGATATTCATAAAGGGTTGGAGCTTCAATGAAGCAAAAACACACGCTGTAAAATAAACACCCCTCAAATGGTATGCACATTGCCTGATTTGCATAAAATAAATGTTAATTGAGTTTGCATATGCAGATTAATTCTAACTAGCCATGTTTTCCTACTTAGTTATTAGCCACAGTTCTCTTTTATGTTCATTGAAATTGGCCCCTCATTTAGAAGAGATTAACAAAGAGATGCTGTAAATGCTTTTATGTCTATGCATTAAATATGAAATATTATCTCTGAAATAAGAAAGGAGCATATATTCAAAAATATTCCCCTGAAAGAATTAGATGTAATTTTATGGAACTAATTTCATGTTAATTTGACTGTTTACTTGACAATAGAGAAACAATGCATATTTGTGCCTGTCTCTTTGCCATTCTATTACTGTGTGTGTCTGTATTCATCAGACTGGCTCTTAAACCCAGGACCAACTCAATGGCAGCTAGCAACAGTAATAGCCAACGAATAAGGCAAGCAGGAAATGTTTTAGGGAAAAATATGGTGAAGCAAAACGGAACTTTTGTTTTGTGAAACCATACATATTCCTAAGTACTCCAATGCAAGTATCATCTACAGACTCCATGCATTTTAAAGCACATCTGTTTGCAGCAAACATGAAGGGGGGAAAATCATTGCTAATATAATTCTTTTTTTTTTTTTCAGGAAGAAAAACAGATTGCAAGAGTAAATGGCTTGCTTAGAGACAGCTTGTCAATAGCATGAAATCACATCTAGCCATCCTGACTTTCAACTCAGTGGGCTTTTCGTCAACCCTCACATACACCCAGGGTGGCACCTGCCGCAGAGAGGGACATTGCTTAAAGAGACATTCCTTAATCAAAAGGAGAGCTCACAGAGAAGAACAAAGCCTCCTAGAATACATTGCTCTATCATCAACCCTCCTCTTTTAATACATATAGGAAAGAATCCAGTCCTTCACATTTAACTGGAAATCAGTTGGATGGCAGTGGACTTGGGGTTTGGGTCATAAATGTAGTTGATCACCAAATCACCCATGAATCCTTAAAAACATGCAACCACCAGTTCCCAGTCGAGAGCTTGTGACAGATCATGTCTAAGAGCCAGGATATTTCCAGGCTGATGGACCTCTATTTCACCTTTCTATTTTCTGTATTAGAAGTGTCCTAATACTCATCACCCTTCATTTAAAAACCACTGGTGTTCTGTCAATTCCAGCTCATGGCAGCCTTGAAGAACTGACTAGAACTGATCTCATGGTGGGGGGGAAGGGGTGTGTGTGTTCAAGGTTGTAAATCTGTAGAGAAGAAGATAGCCTCATCTTTCTTCCCGGGGCTGCTGCTGGGTTGGGTCACTCCCTCCACCCCAGCCCACCCCACCCCCCGCCACTTCAGTAGCCAGGCAAGCATTGAACCACTGCTTCACTGGGGCCCTTATAATCTATTCTGTATGTGATTGATATGAGTATTTTCAGTTTCTATGTTTTCTGTCACCTGAGGCTTTGTATTTGTTTAAAGCTTCCCTCCTCCACAAAGGATTCTGACGATCTTGCAAGTCTGAAAAACGCTCTCCTTTGGAATTACAGACAAGCCCTTTGGAGCAGAAGGCATCTTACTCAATGGCCTTGTCTGCATTTGGGGAGAAGGATGGGAGGTCAGGAAGTTCCACAAACAACAAAACACAAAGAAGGGGAGCACATTCTAACTTTTACTACCTACACTCAAGCTTATACTCAAATAGTTGATGATACTTGGATATTATTCTGCAACCTGCTTGATGTGGTAAGCGAAGATCGTGGATGGGGGAGGCAGTGAGGTCTCCACACAGAGAAGGGCCTTCATTGAGGATGATTCTATCTTCCTTGTTGCAGGCAGTGCTGCTCACCAATATTACAGTAGCATTCCCCCAAAACTAAAACAAGATTGAATGAAGCAACTTATTGCTTGGCAAACTGGGAATTGTCAGCCAATCTAACAAGGTGACAAATTAGTAATTAGGTTGTTTGCCATTTCACATAATGCATTTGCCATAAAAGATTTCCTGAAAAGAAAGCCTTTGATAAATCAAAGAATATGGTAGACCATCAGTCATGTTTGCTTCTTTCACTAGGGAGCAAATATAGCCCCACAATATGGGAACGAAGTGACTGAACAGTTAAACATGCTATAGGTCCCTTTCTATCACAACAATGACTGAGAGGACATAGTCAATGAGAGAATGCATCGTGGATGTGTGCGTGCGTGCTTACAGTAACATTTTAGTACTTGCACCAGGGAGAGAGAAACAGCAGCATCTACACCATGTACAGGCAGAAGGTAACACATTGTGCAAGGCTTATTGCTCTTGGTTGCTAACTGAACTTTTAAAGTTTAAGGCTCCAGTCTAAACTTGGCAGAAAAGCCTGGCAATTTTCTTCAAAAAAACAATAAAAATCCTTCACCAAAACCCCTGTAAAATACAAGAAATATGCTTGACTTACAATGGATGGATTATGATAAGTGTTGTATGAACCCCCAATAAAATAAGTTTTGAAAAACCCACACAGTTTGTCCTTGAAACACACAAGATCTCACGAGTCAGAATCCCCTCAGTGACAACTGGCAAGTGGTTTGGTTATTTGTTCGAATTGGATTTAAAACTCAAATGCCTCACTACCACCGAGTCAATCCTGACTGACAGGGACCCCGTAGAACAGAGTGGAAATGCTGCTATGGGTTATAAGACTACAACTGTTTAGTGGAAAGCCTCGTCCTTCCCCCGCTGAGTCAACGCCGGGCCCATCCTATTCCTGATCTAATCTTACCATGCACATTTTCACAACACCCACAATGACCCCATTTCTGAATACGGTCACCTTCAAAGGTTCCAGGTGGACATACATGTGGGGTTGATGCATCTTAGTGAGGTAGGACACAGAGGTGCTACTAGAAGCCAGAAACCCTTAGCAGCTGGTGGCCCACATTTCTGGGTGATAGAATTCACAATCCATGTTCCCAACAAGTTTCATTAAGGACTGTTCTTAAAATGCCCTTACCTCTCCATCCTTCTGGCTGGTTGGAACCTTGCTTAGCCAAGAGAATGAGCAAAGTGTGGTAACTGGCTCACCCCAGTGATGCTTATTGCTTTCTCAGTGTGATACATATAGTTAAGAAATTGACCTAAACCAGCCCTCATCCCACAGCACTGTGGGGATTGCCATTCCTTTGAAGGTGTGACTCAATTCAACTGGTTTACCTGCCATGTGTGCTTCCTTTCAGGCATGGAATAAGCAGTTCTGATCACTTCAGCTTTCTCCTTGTTTGGATTTACCAAAGAGGTGTTACCATGCCTGCATCTAGTCTCTCAAGTATTTGAAATGGTTGGATGAAAGAGTTTGGGGGCTTTGGTGAAGAACTTGGGCTCAGCACTGTTCTTTTTCTGTCTTTAGGCAGTGTGCTTTCAGCACCCTGATAACGCTGAGGACCTTCATCAATAACTGCAGGTGGAGGTCTTCCTTCTTTCATAGTCTCCAGGATTGACAACCACCTCTTCATCAAGCCCTGTCCTGCCTGCCTGCCACATGGTCCCATTCTTACCATGCACAGTCTGAACTGCTGGTCCACCTCGAAGAACAACTCTTGCTTTCAGATTTGGCAAAGAAGCTTTATTAGAACAGGCAGAGAATATACGGATCAGGGTTGAAGAGTGATGTCCAGTGGCAGGTAGCAGGTGTGGGAGGGGAGATGGAGACTCCTTGTTTAAGGGACACTGAGCTCCTGTGCTGGGTCAGGCAATGCTTAAAGCCGAGTGATGGTGGCAGTTGCACATATACTTGAGTTGCACATGGGAAGACCTTTGAGGTGGCAAACGCTATGTTCCACATGCCTCTTAGGCACCATTTAGAAGATGAACTTGAATGCAAGTGGGGGAGAGAGCTGTGTTGTTAGTGCCCGGTGTACCCCGGGGCACCTCAGGCTAGCTCTGCAATCGGCAGCTAGTGAGGGATGTGTCCTTAAATCCACACATGAGGAAGGGAAAAGAAATGGGTTAGTGGTTGGAGCAAAGCAAACCACCTTCTTAGGGAAACCACTTCAGGAAGGCCAGGATTGGGCTGCACACAAGTAATGCTGCCTCGTTCGACCACAGCAGGGATGGGGCGGGGGTGGGAGGGAGCCCCCTGGCTTGAAGGAACTTCAGTACCTCGTATAACCTCCCAGGCCCTGGGTGATCTTCAGCTTGATTTCTCATCTCGCTTGAAAGCACAACCCTTTCCTGGAGTTCAGTAAACCGAGGGAAAACCCTGCGTTTTGATAAAGGAAAATCCCACAGCAGACCGAAGGTGTGGCTGTGGAATCGCTTCTGACTTCATGGGAAGCCCGTGCGTTACGGAGCAGGGATTTCTTGGCAGTCGTCTTTACCAGGCCTCTGGGCTGGTTCACACCGCCAATCTCTAGATTAGGATCTGAGAGCAAGCAGTTTGCAGCCCCACGGGGCCTTAAAGAGAATTCAGATCTATTCCATGGGGGGCGTGGCTGTGTGGAAGAGCAGAGGTCACAGCAGACTGAGCTGGAAGATGTCACCAAAGTCCCAGTTCCAGCTATGATCCCGTGTCCATGGTAAGGTGGCTTCTCCGACAGCCCTTGGACTGGTGAGTGGCTTTGGCTGATGCCAGTGGAACGTCATAGGTGCCACTTCCAGTTAGAAGCTTTGAGAGGAAGTGGCCATCGAAAGCCAGTGCCAGATTGGATGCTGGAGTGATTCTGGCCACTAGAGCCCTTCTGAAGACTCACCGTGGAGATATAGTCAGAAGGACAGCCACAGCCCCTGGGGGTACTTAACCCTCTATTATTCAGAGGAGGAACAATTCATCAGTATCCACTGTCTTGCTTTATTTCCCATGTCTTTTCCCAAATATAATGCATGTTCTGCAAACTTAGTATGAGGAAATTTGAACTAACCTTAAAGAGAGGTACAGAGATGATAGGTAGGCAGGCAGAGAGAGAGAGAGAGAGGGAGAGAGAGAGAGAGAGAGATTTCCCTGGGTTCAAGCTGATTCGAAGCCACAGTGATGCTATAGAACTTCCCCTTTAGGAATCTGAGGCTGCAAAATATTTTTTAACCCTTTTAATGTTTTCTCATTTCATTTTGGTATTTTAGTTTTATTTTTATTTTGTTTTGTTTTGTTTGGGGGGGGGCATCACTGCTCTCTGGTGGTGAGAGTAGGAGTTATTTTTATTTTTTAATGAATCACTCCATTGGGGGGCTCTTACAAATCTTAGAACCATTCATCATTCAATAATATTAAGCACACTTGTACATATGTTACCATTGATATTTCCAAGAACAATTTCTTTCTACTTGAACTCTTGGTGTTAGCTCCTCTTTTTCTCTTCATGAATCCTTGATCAATTTATATTATTGTAAGTTCATATCCATTGTCTCCCTTCACCCACCTTTCTCTTATTTATCCCCAAGGTTTCTTTTTTTGTCCTCCAGTCTTGTGGTTTCAGTTATCAAAAAGTTACAACGCAAACAATTAGATTGATGTGAAAGTCAGGGTGGAGGGGAGACCCAAAGCCCATTTGTAGACCATTGGACATCACCCCACAGAAGGGTTAGAAGGAAGAGAGGATTCAAGCAGGGTGCAGTATAGCACCAATGAAGCACACATCCTTCCTCCCCCCACTACCATGACCAGTCCTACCTTACAAATCCAGCTAGACCAGAGTCCAGATAAGAGTTCTCAACACATGGAATTCATTCAGGACAGAGAAAACCTTCAGGAACAATAGCGGGAGTGTCTATTCAAATGAGAACAACTTGTCTTTCTCCCTCAGAGATGCTGGGGCTTTCAGACTGCTGACATTATGATTATTAATCCAATTCAAAACCCACTATGTCATAAGAACTCGGTGTTGGTCTGGGTAGACTAGACAAACAAATTCATGGAGATAGTCATGTGTATATAAGGGAGAGGTTTTAAACATCCCAGCTCACTCCAGATCAAGTCCATAAGTCTGATATTAGTCCATATGTCCGATGCCAATCTATAAATTCCACGAAACACATGCAATGAAACCAAATGCAGGATGAGCACAGGTGAGTGGGTAGGAAATCTTTGGACCAAGTGGCGTTGTAAGCATATGGGCGTTGGCAGGGGTCTCACTGTGGCTTCTCAAGCTTCAGAGGTCTGGTTGCATCCTTGTGGCTTGTCCAACTCAGGGCACTAGTTACCTCCAGGTGGCTTCTCTCCAGGGATGTCTTCTTGCAGGAAGTCATCCTTGTCAGTAGAGAGTCTCCAAGCAAGTGAGAGAGTGTCTTCTGCTTCCAAGAAGGAATTACCACATTACCCAGAATTCTCAGGAGAAGGTCATGCCCACACGGAGGTCTCATTGACTAGCTCCAGACTGACAGGCTAGGCTCCACCCCTACACTCTTTATCCTCCAACTGACACCAGATTAGGTGACTGCCACAAGCTCATAACCTGTATGAAAGAATTTAATAAGCACAATGGTCAGGAGGAAGTACAACCAGAATATTCCATAGAAGTGCTAATATCAAGGAGTTGAAGAAGAAAGAAAATGTTTTGAAACTGATGGTGGCAGCAATTGTACACTTACGCCCGGTGTAATTATTATAACATCTACAAGCATTTCCAATAAGAATAACTTTGTTTTTTTTTAAGGTGAAGACAGTGAGAATGTGCCTTGGGTACTTTGCACATGCTGTCAGGAGAGAGCAGCCCCTGGAAAAGGACAGCCTGCTCGGTAGAGTAGAGGGCCCGGGGAAAAGCAAATGCCCCTCAAGGAGTCTGATGGACACAGGGACTGCAACCGTGCACTCCAGTAGAACAGTTTTAGGGACAGGGTAAGGCTGTGGTTCACACTGTTGGACACAGGGTCGCTATCAGTAGGATAGCTATCCATGGCACCTCGCCACAACATCCCCTTGAAGGTAAAGGTTACCGACAAAGACACACCTTTAAAGACATACAGAGGTATCAGAAAAGAAGAGAGAGAGCATCTACCAGCCATGAGGAGATTTGCAAGGAGCAACCCATCCACGGACACGGAGCTTCCTCAAGGATGCGGGCTGCTTCTGATAGATCTGGACAATCTGACGAAGCTCTCTTTGTGGCTCCATCTGGATCCTGTATCTGACCTGTTTTCTAGACTTGAGCCAGCAACCTGCCATGTTGCTTGCCAATTCTGGAAGGCATTAGCCTCTGCAGCCTGTGAGCTAGTAGCCTTCCATCTTACCACCACCACCACCCCCCCCCCAAACTTGGATTGGTCAGCCTTAGCAGTCCTTTAGCCAACTGCTTGCTTTCTGACCAGCTGGTGGAATCATCGTGCCTGTGGCTATGTGGAGCAGAGGAAGCCTCTGGGTTGAGGTCTGAGCCATGGAATTGGAATGTCCCAGCCTCTATCGCTGTGCGTATGAGCCCTAGCGGTGTAGCGGTTAGGTGAAGCGGTTACGAGTTGGGCCATGATGCAGAAGGTTGGCAGTTCAAGACCCCCAGCAGCTCGCTGGGAGAAGGACTGGGTGTTTGAGTATGGTCAATAGTTGCAGGCATGGAAACCCACAGGGGGCCCCTTGGAGTGAGTATTGACACGATGGCGGGAAGTTTGGTCTCATAGCTATGTAACCCATTGCTTTGAGATAAGTCACTGTCTCTCTTTTCTGTAGATATGTGTATATACATATGTGTGTGGACATGTTGAATCTCTGTTGCTTTTACTTCTCCAATGGATTCCACCTAAGACAGCAGCCACAGCAATGGACCCAACCATCCCAACAACATGAAGGTGGCATGAGTTCAGGCAAAGTTTTTCTCTGTTAGACATAAAGTTCTGTCATACATGAGTCAGAGCTGTCACCATGCTGGGTAGATTGACCTGCTCTCCTTTTCATCCATATCCATACAAAAATATGACCCCAGAACCACTCGACCATGACCAAATTTTCCATGCCCTGATTTTGGTCGCAACTAGTTTTCTATTTGTTCTGATATTTGTGGCCTTCATTTTGTCTCCACTGGAATGGAGCCTGCCAAGCTGGACACCCCTGCAGGGTCTCTGTCTCCCACGTTCCCCTGCGCCTCCTTTCAATCCACCCACCGGGTACTGGCCACAAGTGTGAGGACTAAAGACTAACCAAGGGGGAAACCTGGGTGAGTGGTGGCTACATCGTAATAGGAAAGCCTTCCAGCCACCAGGGCATGTGTGGAGCACATGACTCTTGTTGGTGATGACAGATGCTGGGCCCTGGCTGGCATCACTAAGGCAGCATTTTAGTTGTTTCTGTTTTGTTTCCACTTAGCTTGCAATTTTCTCCAAATGAAATATGTACTTGGTAATCCTCCGAAAGAAGTGACACACGCCCTTCCACGACGAGGTCTATAATGAAGAAGTCCAGTCCTCAGTTCTTGTCCTCCCCATCCCTGGTTTAGAGGCCTCAGATGGCCTTTCAGATCTGGTGCCCTTGAGCCAATTCTGACTCAGTGCAACCCTGGGTGACCCAGTGAACTGCTCCCCAGGTTGGCTTAGTTGTGGTCTTTACAGAGTGGTTTGCTAGGTCTTGCTCTCACACAGATCCTGGATGCATTCAAAGGGACAATTTGGAGGTCTGCTTAACATCGACACACTTTTATCTCTGTGCTTATAAATAATAAGCTTCTACTATGCTACTGCAGTTGACAGACAAGGCTTGCTGCTTCTGGAAAGAGTTACGGTCTAGGAAATGCACAAGGGAAGTTCTAACCTTTCCTGTAGGGGTGCTATGAGTTAGAATTGACATGATGGTGCAGAGTTTGACTTTTCATTTTTTTTGGGGGGGGGCGCGACTGTGTTATTTTATTCATTTTTAGATGAGATAGATGCATTGATTCCCCATTTTAGAACATCAAAGCTTAGTTTTCTTACAGTAACACATTTCCCTCCACACACACACACACGGTACCAATTAATTTCTGCTGTGTAACAAACCATCCCCAAGTCCAGTGGCTTAAAGCAATCGTTTATTTACTTATAAGTCTGTGGTCAGCAATCTGAGCTTGGCACGGTGGGCTCATTCTCCTGGTCTCCATCTGCTAGCAGGCTGGGCTGGGCTCATTCACACAGAGGATAGGCAGGGTTCCCGCGGAGAAAGTGGAAGCGTGGGAAGCTTCTGGAGGAGACTAAGTCCCAACTGACTCACAGAGGCTTCCCCCTCAGTGTGTTGGCCCAAAGGAGTCACAGGCCAGTCTGATTTGGAGGGCAGGAGACATTGATGTCACCTCTTGATATAAGATGCTATAAAGTCCCTTTCCAAAGGGCACAGGGAGAAGAAATCAAGTGTGGCCATTTTTTCAACATGAGATAGATAGATAGATAGATAGATAGATAGATAGATAGATAGATAGATATAGAGATATATCTGGGCACCATGCTTTCAATATCATCATGCTGTGCATCATAAAATGTGGAGATAACACATTTATTTATAACTAGGCTTCACAGTAAGCTATGATTTGATGCCCTTCCTCCCATAAAGAGAGGAGGCTTGGTAGCATGGTGGGCTAAGAATTGGACTGCTAACCAAGAGCTCAGAGGCTCAAACCCACCACACTCCACAGGAGAAAGATAAGGGTGTCTGTATCTGGACAGAAACCCTGTGGAGTCTCTCAACTCTGTCCCATATAAGGTCACTATGAGTCAGAACCGTCTCCTTGGGAGGGGGGGTGGTTTGTTGGGTTTTTTTGGTTGACTTTGTATAAATATTTCTTCTCTCAATGCCTTGTCCTACTTGGTTTGTTTGTTTAGTTTTTACTATGCACTTACCACTAATTCTTCTCCAAACTGCAGTAAGTATGAAACCATAAACCAAACCCAGAGCTGTCAAGTCAATTTTGACTTCATGGTGACCTTCTCTGCTTCCCAACAAGGGGCCAGAAGTCCGAACGCGCCGCTTTTGCATGTACGAAGGAGCCCTGGTGGCACTATCAGGCAAGCATTGGGCTGCTACTCACAAGATCAGCAGTTCAAACCATCCATCTTCTCCATGGAAGAACGATGAGGCGAGCTGCTCCATTATTTCATCTTTGGAGACTCTAAATAGGATCACAATGAGTCAGAATTAACTTGATGGCGGCAGGTTTGGTTTGGGTTGATTACTTGGGGATTACCTAGCTAATCCAGAATAACCACCATAGTTCAGGGCAATTGACTATCTGTCTTAATTCCCTTTATAATCTCCATAAATTCATAGGGCCCCGAGATTAGGTTATGGATGTCTTTGGAAGGCGGCTGTTTTTCCTGTCTAGAGATGTTTCCTCTTGGCATGATCAGTTTATAGAGAGAAGAGGCCCCTTTGCTCCTTGCAGTGCAGGTGAAATCCTGGCTACCAGAATTCGGAGAGCCAGACAAAAATAATGCTGGAGTCATCATCCACTTTGCAGATGCCCCCTGAGTCTCCTTGTTTCCCGTGGCATCAGTGCTTTCAGCTGTGCCCAGCATTCCTTAGCTTGGAACCATGTTAATCCACCTCTCCAGAGGATAATCCCTCAGTGATGTGTGCACTGGAGAAGAGGAAGTGTAAGGAATATCGGGCTGAAATGCTCTTATTCAGACTTCTAACCACTCCTGCCCTGGTAGCATGGTGGTTATGGGTTAGGCTGCAAACTGCAAGGTTAGCAGTTCAAAGCCATCAGCTGCTTTTTGGGGAAAAGAGGGGGCTTCCTACCTCCAGGCCATGAGTGTTAAAATACCTGTCTCGGCCTGGCCCAGAGCAAGACACTCATGGGAATTCTGTGATGCATGAAATGAACTCTGAGGATTGTGTAGGTTCAAGTGTTTGTCCTAGTGTCTGGAATCACGGGTCCATGCATATAGAACTGGCAGTGAATATATGCTTGTGGATCCCACGCCCTGGTGTTTGTTTGTTTTCTGGATTGAAGGCAGGAAAGAAAGATAAGACATCGCATACTCAGTGTCCTAAATGTAAAGCACAAAATTATCATCCTTTTCAGTGGAGTTCAAATATTGAATGTCTTGGACTGCATCAAGGAGCTTTGGGATCATATATTCTAACCATACCATCATATCACAAACCAAGCCAATCGATTGTGTGTAGGAGATGTGGAGCAAATCTCCCTCTAATTGTCTTATGGGAACCCAGGATAGTTAGCACCATTGGAGATTCCAGTCTACCCAGGTGTGCTTCAGAAGACAGGCCTGGCAATCCCCTTCCGAAGAATCAGGCACTGCAAACTTGACGGAGCCAAGTTCTACTCTGACCATGTGTCAGAAATGACTCAAAGCAAACTGGCAATTTAAAATTGCCCTCTGTTCATACACATGGGGCTGCAAACCTACATGGTTGTCATTACCATCCAAGAAGCCAGTGGAGGGAGAACACGGAGGCTTTCAGCTCCCACAAAGATGACAAGCTCACTAGGTGCAATTCTTACCCTGTCCCGTGGTGGTGCTGTGGCCAGAGTTGACTAGGGGCCGCGAGCTGGTTTGCTTCTTGGAGGAAAGCTTGCCCAATAATAGCAAGCTGATTCATCCTGGATTTGACTTTTCCCGAGAGCTCCCATCTGAAGAAAGAGAGCTTGGCCAAAGATTATTTGGACGAGTCAAGCCATGCGTTCCCCATTTACAGGCATCCCTGAGGCTACAGTTTCCATTTCGGGCTCCTCAGCACTTTCCCAAAGTATCTGCAGCCCGTTCTGGGCGTCAGCAGTTTGTCTCACGTGCGTGTCCCTTAGATATGTGGGGAGGGAGCCGTGTGTTCACGAGATCCTTGGAGCACCCAGCTGTTTGCTTAGACTAATAGCCATCACAGCTAGTTGGCAGGCTGCAAAGGAGGATGCTTACAGCTCCCAGCGGCTGCTCTGAGCCCAGGCCCCATGTGCCACTTGTGTCAAGCTCCTTTGACACCCGGGAGCAGCAGCCCTGTTCCCAAGGCACCGTGACACAGAAGGCGGCTGGTGCTAGCAAGGCCTACTTCGGCTCTGACATGCTACTAATTAGCTGTTAACACATGACATGTTCACACACACCTCGGTGTAACGAACAGCCTTAGAACGACCCATTCGCCACATGCATGAAAAGCCGATGACAAAAGTGAGAAAGAGTGAATGGTTAGGATACGTTCCTTTCCGGCACAGTTAAAACAAGGGGGGTGGAGAGGTAAGAGAGAGGGAGAAAGGGAAATGTTCTTCGATAGATTGCAGATAGTTGTTCTTTGCTGTGCCATATTTGACAAGTCACACATAAGCTCTCATCCAACACTGGGTAGATAAGAGAAAAGGATAATAGATAGGTAGATAGACAATAGCTAGAGATGATATAGATATAGATAACATAGATACACATATACATGTATAAACACATATGCATATATATAATTTTTCACCTGTTTTGCCAAGACATTGAAGGAAATTAATTGGTAGTGATTATTACCTCAACTGTTTCTGTGAGCTTGGGCACACACAGGCTTGCTTCTCTGGGAACACTGATTTTTCTCACTTGTTAAATGAAGAGACAAAGTGGTGTGGACAGTGATTGGGACTTTGGTCAATGTTGAACACTTGAGGTTTCTGCCCACCCCTCTTTTCTGGATCTTTTTTCAGAGGGCAGGCACAATGGGACAGTACTGACTCCATTCTACCATTTAGCAATAAGTCATATCATCAAATAAAAACAAAAGAAAATGCACATCCAGTGATCCAATTCTGTCTTTTACCTGCACTATGGGGAGTTACAAGTAGTGATACTTTTAGGTGCTACTAACGTGGTTACATGTTGGGTTCCTAACTGCAAGGTCAGCAGTTCAAAACCACCCACAGTTACACAGGAGCGAGACAGGGCCTTTCTACTCCCATAAAGGGTCACAGTCTCAAAAGCTCACAGGGCCAGTTCTACCCTCTCCTACAAGGTTGTGATGCGTCAGCATCAGCTAGATGGCAATGAGTTTGAGGCTGCTGTTGCTTAATCTCTAAGAAGTTTAGCTGTCTCCCACTGAGCAGCTGGTGGGTTTGAACTGCCAAACTGTGGTTAACATGCAATACTCACCTACCTGGCCCACAAGGGTCCTTTATATTCATTATAAATATTCATTCATTTTGACATGTTCATTATGACAGGTTCATCTTTGCAATAGCCCAAAGATGGAAGCAGCCCAAGTGCTCACAGATAGGTGGAGTGTTAAAATGTAATACGTACACTATGGGATCTTATTCTGTCATAAAAAGAAATAGGATCTGGATATACGCTACAGGCCTTGAAGACTTACAAACCACTTTTTTGGATATAAGGCATTTTTAGTGGAAGGGTTGTCCCCAAACACCACTTAGCAGCAAACCTCATTCCACTCCTTTCTCTCTCTCTCTCTCTCTCTCTCTCTCTCTCTCTCTCTCTGACATTTTTTATAGTATCTGGTGGCGCAGTGGTTACACATTGAATGACTGAGTGCAAGATCAGCAGCTTGAAACAACCAGCCCCTCCTTCAGAGAAAGGCAGGGATTTCTACTCCCATAAAGAGTTTTCATCTCGGAAGCCCACAGGGGCCATTCTAGCCTGGCCTACAGGGCTGCAACACATCAGAACCAACTCAATGGCACTGGATTGGGGTTTTTCTTTGAACTCTACTCACCTGACTAGGACATAGAATATTGTCAACTGCCTTTTTCCAGTTGACCTAGACATCCCTAAAGTAATCATCATTAGCTATTGAGTTATGTAGGTCAGTCCTGATGCGCATGTGTTTTCTATAGCTTTGTCCCTTATGTGTGCTACTAATTGTATATGACTATGTAAGAAGCAACAAATGAGACTGCAAAAATATCCACAATCACATACAGAAGGAGCCCTGGTGGTGCAGTGACTTGCACCGCCCAGCCACGAGGTCAGCTGTTCAAATGCACCAGCCACTCCATGGGAGAAAGATGAGGCTTTCTGCTCTGCTAGAGATTGACAACCACAGAAACCCAAAGGGGCAATCCCACTGCCCTTTAGGGTCACTATGATCTGGAATCCACTTGATGGCAGTGAGGATTAGTTTGGGTTTTTTTTGGTGGGGGAATATATATATATATATATACACACACACACACACACACACACACACATACATACACACCCACACATGCATACACACATACATACATATACATATACCATATTTTCTGGACTATAAGATGCACCTGACCTTAAGAGACACCCAGTTTTTAGAGCAGGAAAATAAGAAAAAAATACTTTGAACCAAATAGTACCGGTATACTAAAATGTTCTGGGGTACTACACCTTTGGACCATAAGACCACCCTCATTTTTCCCCACTTTGGGGGAAAAAGTATGTCTTATGGTCTGAAAAATATGGCATGTATATGTAGAGATATACATATATATTACATTCCTGTACAGATTTTTCCTCATCCATTTGACATGAATATTTACCTATATATCTACTCATAAGTTGCTTGTAATTACTGTGGAAGGACCATATAAGAGAGACGTTAGAAAAGTTGATGGACAAACAGAATGAAAGGATACTGGGTTTTTCCCACGAACTTTTTGAAATCTCATTGTCTAGAATAGCATCTCCCACAGCTGTCCGCTGTTCTGTGTACATCTCAGTAGCTCTCTCTGCCTTGGCCACATGGTACTGCTTTACTCTCTATTGGAGGGACTTAATTGCAGTGTTTGGGTACAATCTAGTTAGTGGTTTTCTTTCCCTTTTCCTCTCTTCCCTCCAACACAAACCAAACACCTCACTGCCATCGAGTTAATTCAGACCCATAGCGACCCTGGAAGACTGAGCATAACAGCCTCTGTGGGGCTCTGGGATGAGGAGTAGAGGCCTCTTCTTTCTCCCGCAGAGCAGCCAGGGGTTTCCAGTTGCTGACCTTGCTGTTAGCAGCCAAATAAGGAGCCCATGACCCCATCAGAGATCCTCCCTCCCCACCCTAGCGACCATAAAAGAATGATTCTTTCTGTGTGTCAACTTCTTGACTTTTTGTAACAGCAGACTTATAAACTATGTGTCCTTTGGTGATGGAAAGAAGCCCTGGTGGTGTCGTAGGGGGGTGATGCACTGGATTGCTAAGTGCAATAGGTTCAAGCCTCCCAGATGAGGCTTTTTGCTCCTATAAAGATTTACAACTTCAGAAAGTCAAATTGGCAGTTCTTTCAGCCCTCTCTTGGCAGTTATTTGAGGAGGCTCTAAGTCAGGATCAGCATGATGGCAGTTGGTTGCTTGCTGACTCTGTGATGGACTTATTTCCTTCAGCATAGCATCTTCCAGATTCAGCTACGTTGTGAGATATCCATTACAGCCTTGCACGACAACTTGTATAAACAGCCATTTGTGGATGGGCATCATGTTGTTTCCATCTTTCTTCTCTTGTGAGTGAATCTGTGGTGAGCATGGGTGTGTGTGTCTGTTGGTGTCAAAGTCATGACTTCTCAGGGTTCTATACCTAGGAGTAGGATTGTGAGGAGTCCTGGTGGCGTGGCGGTTATGAGCTGGACTGCTAACTGCAAAGCCCGCAGTTCAAAACCAGCGGTCACTCCATGGGAGAAAGAGGAAGGTTTTTTACTCCCATAACCGGTCTCTCAAACCTATAGGGGATGTTCTTCCCGGTCCTTAGGGTAGTGAGGAGTCAGAATGGGTTCTATGGCCATGACCTTGAATTAAAGTATTGTTGGATCCTAATGCTTCTCGCCTTTTAGCTTTATAAGGCAGAATCATGTGTAGTTGCATCACCTTGCAGTTCTTCCTGAAAGACAGATGAGTTCCAATGTCCCCACAGCCTCAGCAACATTTGCTGTTCTCTGTGTTTGGGATCACTGGCCTTATTGCTTGAATGAGATGGTCTCTCAATTGACTATTAGCAAAAACCAGGCCTCCAGGAGTTGATGGCAAACTTATCAAAATGTTTCAGGAAACAAATGCAATGCCGAAGGTCCTCATTCATCAATGCCAAGAAATTTGGAAGACAGTTGTGTGGCCTATGACTGGAAGAGATCCATGGAGCCAGTAGACTGCAGAAATGACTGAATCATATCATTAATATCACAGGCAAGTAAAATTTTGCTCAAGAGAGTTTTTAAATAGTTGCAGAAATAGATTGACTGAGCTGTCAGAAATTCAAACCAAATTCAGAAGAAGCCATGTTTTAAGAGATATCATGGTTGGCATCAGATGAAGCTTAGCTGAAAGCAAAGAATACCAGAAAGATGTCTACTTGTGTCTTATTGGTATGGGTCATAACAAATGATGGGTAATATTGAAAATAATTCATAATTCTAGAACACTTACTTCAGAATTCCTGGACACTTAATTGTGCTCATGCAGAACCTGTACCTGGATAGACCAACAGGCAGACATTCAAACAGAATAAGAAGATAGTGACTACTTTCAAATCAGGAGCATGATGTCAGAGTGTATCATTTCATCATGTAGATTTAGTCTGTACATTGAACGTATCATTGGAGAGAACAGACTATATGACGAACATGACTCTAGGGCTAGAGAAAATTTCACTAACTATCTGTGGTGTGCAGGGGTCACAATGTTGTTTACTAGAGTTAAGGAGGGCTTGAAGCACTTACTGATGACCTGGAAAGACTGTCTTCTTCAGTATGGATTACAGCTCAGGGTAAGGAAAAGAAAACTCCTCTCCACCAGACCAATAAGCAACATGATGATACACAGAGATGGAGCTTGTCACAGATTTCATTGCACTCAGATCCACTTTCAATACCCATGGAAACTGCAGTGAAGAAATTCGATATGGAGCAGATCTGCTGCAAAACAAAAAATATAAAACCTATTTAAAGTGGAAAGGAGCAAAGATGGATCCTTGGAGGACAAAGCTGAGCCTGACCAGAGCCATGGCTTTTCAGCCATCTCACAAGCATGTGAAAACTGGATGATGAACAAGGAAGAGAGAGAAGAAAGTTTGTCCCGCTGGCGTGAAGGTGTTGGTTCAGAACAAGGACTTCACCATGAGCTCCCAGAAGAATGAACAAATCTGTCTTGGAAGAAGAAGTAGACACCCAGAAGACTCCGTAGAGGTGAGCATGGTGAGACTTCTTTCCAGACACTTCAGACATGTTGTCAGGAAGGACTGACGGAGAAGGATGTCATGTATGATAAAGTAGAGGAGGGTCAGTGAAAAAGAAAGACCTTTGAGGACATGGATCGACTCAGTGGCTACAAATTAGGCCTAAACACAGCAAGGACTGTGAGGATGACGCAGTGTTTTGTTCTGCTGTATATGATTTGGAACCAACTCATTGGCACCTTACAACAGTGCCCAGACACAGAGCAGATGTGTCCTCCAGAGTATCCAGGCCTGGGAATCATTACAGAAGCAGGTTGACACATCTCACACCCCCAGAGTGGTTGGTGGGTGTGGACTGCTGGCCATTCAATTTAGAATCAAGGTTTGAACGACTTCATGAATACATTTGACCTAGAGGGGGGAGGAGGAACCCTGCTGATTTAGTGATTTATGTGTTGGGATGTTAACTGAAAGGTCAGCAGTCTGAAACCACTAGCTTCTCTGTAAGAGAAAGAGGAGGCTTTCTCTTCTTGGAAATTTTTAGTTTTGGAAATCCATAAGGGCAGTTCTACTCTGTCCTGTTGTTTTATGATGACTTGGAGTCAACTCCACGGCAAAGGGTCAGGAGGTGAGGGAGAGCATCCTGGAGGGGAGGGGCCTTGAACTGTGATTGGAAGAATAGTTAGTTAGGCATTAGTCCCTTGGGCAGGAGAAAACCTTCATTCGGGGAAGGAAACCTAGACAAAGTCCTGTAATGGAAAGAAAAATGAGGTTTACGCAGAACTGAAGAAAGCACCCTAGCAAAGCATACCATGAAGCAAAGCTAGCAAATCAAGAAAAGAATAGATTGTCCCTAGACCATAAGGGACTCTTGGTCACTTTAGTAAATGTTCTGTTGCTATTTCTTAATCCTCAGAGCAAAGAGAATCTGTTGATGGATTTAAAGCAAGACCAGAAAGATATTACAGGGTGAGATACATGGGTAGGAGGATCTTGGCCTTTATTGGGGAACATTTCTAGTCTCTGAACACTACAGGGGAAGGATTGGGCATGATTAGTTACACTCCTTCTTAGAAAGAGCCGCCAATTCCACTGGCCACCCCAGTCCCTCTGCAATACTGCACGCTTCGCCCGCTAACAGCATTCCACTGATTTCAATTATGATCCATCAGTAGTTACTATTTGCTAAAAACATTACCCAAATTGCACAGAGGATAAAGTTGTTATAGTCTCATTTACATGGGAGCTTATCTTTGTTTCTAGGCAACATCACTGCACGGGATAATGATGGCTGCGTGCCCCCAGCATCTTTCACAAGATGCTAAGTGAAATGAATGAGGGAACCAATTTCTGTGGTGTCCAGGCCAGTATCACAGATGATCACATACAGCCTGGGAATAAAACCCATTTTTAATGCACCATTTGAGAAGAACAATTAACCCTCAGTATGTGTGGTAATTAGAGAGATAATGAGAACTTTTCTAGAACCTCTTAAGACTAGAAATTTAGAAACTTACCTGGAATGAAAATTGCATTATCTAAAACCAACCCACAGGGCTTCCTCCTTCTAACTTTACCTTGTCACTTTCTCCCACCCAAATGCTTTTGCAGTCTAATACATGTGGAAAGGCAAGCATCTTATAGGCAGTGCATGGCACAGAAGGCTAATGGGTTCAACTGGAAATTACTAAATTGCAGAGTTATTTGAAAATGGGGAAAGGAAAAACCAAGAAAATAGAATTTTTAAAGCACACCTTAATTTTGAAAATCGACTCCAGGGGCCAAGTATGAAAACGACTAAGTGGGAGCCATGTATGCAGGGACTAAAAACCCACTCTTGCGTGAATCCACTCATAAAATGTTAATATATGCATAAGAAAATTGTGTTCCTTAATCTCTCCAGAAACACTTATCACTAAGAACCCTTTAATTCTTTTCCTGTGCTTGATTTATTAGCTTATGAAATTATGTTAATAGCCTTCATGTTAATGGTTTGAGGCTCCAATGACCTGATTTTAATAATGAAGTAATTTATGCAATAAACGCAATCAGCATCTATGAATCTCACTTAACAGAACATATTGGTGATTAGCTAATGCTAAAACAAGCGATTGTCAGCATGGGGCCACGCGATGTGTTTCTGCAGATGAAATGGATCTGGCTGATGACGGCTACTCAAGGCGCGAGATAAGAGCAGCAGCTCTTGGCTGCAGAAAGCTATGCCACCAAGGTAGAGGCTGGATTTAAAATTAACGTGCACATTATGAAATGAGCCTGGTTCTTCAGCACTGTCGAGGAAATGTCGACACGACAATGAACACTCGCATCGTTGTTGAACTGGAGAGATTTCCAGGAAAGGAACTAGGGAATACAGAAGACCCACAAACTGGGAGCCATCGTGTGAATTCCATCTGCTGACAACCCCCTCTGTTTCTACATAGAGCTGTGCTTCATGGGGTTTTCTGGGGCTGATTCTGCAGAAGGAGAACACCAGGCCATTCTTCCAAGGCGCCCCTTGGTGGACATGAATCGGCAGCCTTTCAGTAAGCAGCTGCACACCGGAACAGTCAGCAGCCTGTGGGACTCCATTCAAGATGCTATTTGTAAAAGGAAGAATAGGCAGGGTTTCACTGCAGAGATCAGAGCACAGAAAGGGAGCAGGCTTCAGAGGGAGTGGTGTGGACAGAGGGGCATTAAAGGAGAGGTGGTGACTTTTCCATTGTTGAATGGACGGATCCATGTCTTAAAATAACAGAGGCAAGTACTTTCTCTTAATGTAATTCAACATTCAGCCTAATAGCTTTTTCATTTTTCTAGTCTTTACTGGTCTAGCACTTATAAACAACCACTCTACACTGTTGTGGAATGACTTGTGTGACCCACTTAAAAAAAAAAGGAACAAGATAAATTTAATTCCTAATCTCCAGTTCCTATGAAGGTGATCTTGTTTGGAAACAGAGCAATTGAAGAGGTCGTCCACTCAATGAACTTCTCACAAAGAGTTGGCGGTTTGAATTCAGCCAGGGGCACTGCAGAAAAAGGCCTACTAACCACCATCAGAAATTTTGTGGAGTGCAGTCACACTCAGACATGCACAGGATCACCATGAACTTGAATGGACTCAACGGAACTGTATCTGTACGAGAATTGGGAGTGGTGGTAGTTAGGGGTGGTGGGGTGGAGGGCCTTGGTCCCAGTCTAACCTGAGTTTTATAAAAAGAAACACAGAGAGATGGACAGAGGGAGCTCAGCCCTGTAAAAAATGCATCCACAGGTCAAGGAATGCTGTCTTCTAGAAATTCAGAACAAGTAGTCACCTCAACATATGGGCATGGACGTCCAGGTTCCAGGATTATAAGCCAATCAATTTCTGTTTCTGTGAGACACTCGGTTTGCAGTACATTGTTAGACCAAGGTATCCCTAGAAAAGGAACACATCCTCATACACACCCACATTGTTTCCAAGACATTTGTCAGTGCTTGAGTTTTTGGGATATACAGTAATTTTTATTTTTCTAAATTCTGAAGAATGGCTATGGATTTTATGCTAAAAGTACTTAACACATTGTGGTAGCTACATAATCTGTCATCAACTTAAGACTTAAGAGTGAAGGGGTAGAATTTAGCCTGTCAATCAGGTCGAAGCTCGATGACCTGATTTGGAGGGGCTAAGGAGATAAATAGCTTTTTGGAGGTAGGACACACACTCACTCTCTGTGAGACATTGCTATGGAGAAGACACATGGAGCTATGCTGGAACCTTGGAGCTGAAGGATCTAGGTGGAGATCCCTGCCAGTGCTGAGATGTCTCTATGGCCACCGGATCCACCAGACTTTCCACCCACTGGCCTGTGATCTTCCTGTATTTGGTGTCATTGCATGTGTTTTGAGAGTCTGAAGTGGATTTTATTGATTGGTATCAGACATATGGGCTGATAGCGGAATTATGGACTTGATCTGGACTTGGCTAGGATGTTTTCTTAATGTGTCCTCAATATTCAATTGCTCTTGTATATAAAGCTCTTTCTTATACACATATGATTGTCTCTGTGAATTTGTTCCTCTAGTCTACCCAGACTAACATACACACATACATTTGCAAAATACCCCAGAATATAACTTGAAAGAATAGATATCTCTAGTAGAACTTTTTCATCTCAATGCAACTTGACATTGCATCGATTCAGAGACATGAGATCCTTCAGAGCTCTCATATCTTGCCAAAACCAAAAATCTCTTCTTTCTTTGGATTGACATAAATTGGCTGTTTCCCCATCAAGCATGGAAGAGAAGGCCTCTAAGGAGGTTTCAGGACAGTCTGCAATAAGAGCTGCTATTCATAATTCCATAGTTAAAAATTTTGCAAGTGATAATATCACCTTGTGCTTGCAGCATCAGAAGATCTCACATTTACACTCATAGTGTCATGCCTGATGATGTGTAGGTGCTGAAAGAACATGAGACACCACCCTCTTGGAGCCCCCAGAAGCACTGGCCTCCTTTCAAAAAGAGAAGAATTTCCCTGTGTCTCCACACATGTCATCGAGACACCACAGTCATTGCTGTGGAGTCCTTGTTTCATGCAAGATTCTCATCAGATAGAGATTTGGCCCACTGCATATATCAGCTAGATTTTCAGGGAAGCCATTTAATGGGAGCTATATTATATACTCAGTATGATATATAGCCCACTGGTTCTATTTCTCCAGAAATAGAATGTGTATGTTTTGTATTCATAGCTTATATAATGTACTCATATATTCATATGTATTATATACACTCATATGTGAAGGAGCCTCAAAAAGTTCATAAAACAATGGAAATAAAAGACACGGAAAATTTACCATAAACTCTTTAGAGCACCCTCGAGTGTGTGTGTGTGTGTGTGTGTGTGTGTGTGTGTGTGCAGAGAGGTTTTATTTTGTGTACTTTGCTCACACAATTGTGGGAGCTGTCATGGTTAAAGTGTAGGTAGGATAGCAGAGTGGAAACTGTTCCTGCAGTAGAGACTTGAGGTCAAGTTCCTCCTGGAAACCTCAATTTTTGCTCTTAAGGGCTTCACTTGATTGGATGAGACCAACCCACGTCATGAAGGGAAAGCTCCTCTTCTGAAAGTCAACAGATTGTCCATTACTAATCATATCTGCCTCTAGAGCAGCAATGAGGGTTTTACCAAACAATTAGGCATCACAGCCTAGCCAAATTGACATATAACATAACCATCCCACCTATGATCTAACAGAATAATAAAATTGCAAGGGCCTGACTTCATGCCTAAGAGATAACAGCTACAGATACATGAGTCATTTTTGGTGGGGTGGGCGATATTATGAGAATGTTTAACTATGTAATCAGAAAACATTATTAAAAAGAAAGCAAGCAATCATGCTTCCCCCTAACATTAATATGGAAATTATAAATCCACGCTGTCTTCCTTTGATGCCAACAATGACCTCTAATACATGTAGTTATTGCTGTTGAGCTTCTCAGAGTGCCAAGGTTCATCATATTTGGTCTAACTTCTTCACCCTGTTACCTTCCCCCATCATACTTTGGTCCCTTCAACTTCCAGGATCCTTTCTTCCACCACGGAGGCACACATCATAATGGGCAAAGCACAACAAAGAGCACAGCAGTTGTTAGGTAGGAAGGAGCTGTCTTCATGCTTCTTTTTTTCTTATTCAGAGTATTTGGTCCTCCCTTCATTTGGAGGATTTCCTCTTCCACGTAGCATCCCACTTCCTCTCTGTTCCAAGTGCTTCCCTTTTGGGTACCAGATGTGTTCACAATCACTCCAACCATCCTCGTTGTGATTAACTGCTGTCTAGTCAACCCATGGGAGACCTCATGCACAACTAAAGTGAAAACTTTGCCCCTCCTATACCGTTCCCACAATCAGCTGTGATCCGTAGGATATTCAGTGACTGAGTTTGGGAGGTAGACCAATGAACCCAACCTTTCCTAGTGCACCAGGTTGGGAAGCTCTGCGGAAATCTGTTCACATCATAGCAACACACTGACAGACAGTGGAGGTGGGTGGCGACTGTGAGGAGCATCAGTTAGGGCCTGAACCTAGATCTCCCACATGGAAAGCATGTACTTTCACCTGCTGAACCATCCTAGAAGCTGTTCATATTATCCTGGCAGTGAAAGCAGCAGCTGCTGTTTCTATCTCCGGGGTGCTGAGCTAGCCATCATATCTAGTGCCACTGTGCTTCTTCTTGCTGTAATGGGCATATCAACCCGCATGTTCTTTTCTTTGATGAGTGGCTCTGCTGTTGTTATATCAAGAACTTCTCAGACCTTCTGCCTCACACAATTCAAAATATGTCCTTACTCCTGTGCTGTCAATTAAAACAGTTGCTTTATCACTCACTGCTGCTAGGTCATTTCAATCAGTCATCAAGTCAAAGCAAATAAATCAAGCAGGTGGAAAAAAAACAATTTCTTAAATATGATTGCCAGATTTTCTTTTTTATCCAGATAAATGTGTAACAAACCTGCTCCCAGTCAGACCAGGAAGGTAACTACAAAGTCTTTCCTGGACATGTGCTTCTCTTTTTCTCTCCAAGTCTTACTGTACTCTTTTTTGGCAGTACAAAGACTTTGGCCTGTTTTGTATTTAGACTCATTTTATGAAATGAATGGGTAACAGAAAAGAGACTTCCTATTGCTAAAATAACTATTCCTGGGTTGAATGAATACACTCTTCCACAAATGGACAGAATTAGATTATTTTTAAAACCATAGTGCCTTTATATAACACGGAACCACAGTAATGTGGTTGAAAAGGGTGGCTTCTAGAACTTGGATGGAAACCCCAACTCTGCCTTGTAATGTTTGTGTGACCTTGGCAATGGCTGGACTTCTCTGTGCCTCTTTCTTCTCATCTGCAAACTGGGACTACAGATATGATCTCCCTCTCTGAAATAAGAGCCCTGCTGGTGGAGTGGTGGAATTCCTGTCTCCCATGCAGGAAATCTAGTTAGATACCCAGCCAATCCACCTAATTCAGGGTCACCCATCAGTGGAGGACATCTTTCAGTGTGTGTTACGCTGATGTGAATGGATTTTAGAGGACCTTCTAGGCTTTCAGACCAAGACAGACTAGGAAGAAAGGCCTAAGAACCTACATCCAAATACCAAGCAATGAAAGCCCTATGAATAAAGTGACCTGATTTTAAGTGGGACACCATTGACTGGGGAGGTGAGGGGGGCGGGCGGTGGGGTTCTTGATGAAAAATTTGGTCTGTATGAGTAACAAAAATTTTCATAGAAGGCAAAAATAGTATTGCAATATATTTACTTTAATTTTAAAACTCTGCAGGACGTTGTTAAATTGTTAAAAATTGGGATACCTGGTCACCTTACCTATGGATCATAACAATTTGATCATGAATGGGATCATGAGTAGGACAGAACCACACAGCATTCTGTTTTGTATTGCCTGGGGTTCCATGAGTCAGATAACAAGTATGGCTTGATTGAAACATAAGCCAAATGACTCGATATACCAACAACAGCACTTGGCAATTACTCTTATCTCCATTATTTGTCTGATAATTGTGTATCACAGCCAACCCCATGCATGTAATGCTACATTATATGACTAGAAAAACATGCTGCAAGTCTCCAGGTAAGATCAAGACAAAGCATAAGTTGTCCATCTCTTTTTCTCCCTAACATCATTCTTTCTTTCCCACTTGAGATGTTTTTGCTTCAGCATGATCTTGAAAAGATACTTATCCAGACAATAGTTTAAGGAGTACGTGTTTTAAACATAATCATTAAAGTCAGCCAGATATGCATTGGTCTCACATGCTTCCTCTCCCTAACAACTCTGCGTTAAGCCCCATAGACTCTCCAGCAATCCATGTGGGAAGCTCTTGTCAGATTCTCCATGGACCACCGAAATGAGAAATGCCATTAGAGGCCAGGGAAAAAAAAGACCTTAATATATTTGTCTTTTCCCTGCAAGAGGTTTCCATCCCACATCTAAATGACACGTTGCTGTGACTGCACCAAGCTCTGGGGGAAATGAAGAGAGGGCTTGTGGAAGGAATTAAAAATTACTCATCCAAAGCAGTTTTGCAATATTCTGTGTGGAGGGAGGGGGGGAAAGGTCAGTGTGTCTCTTGCTGCCACCCCATCAAGATTATCCTCCAACCTGACATTTCTTAATCTGAGTTTATTTTCCAGGTCATTAATTTGATTTCTCAATGTTTTGCAGCCCTTAAAGTTCTCAGTTGAGACAGCCTACTAAGCATCAATCATCATTTCCACGTCTTCCTCGGCATTTTTTTTTTCTTTTCTCTTGCCATCTTCTTATTATTATTTATCTTTTTTCATCACTATTTTTGAATAGTCCCTGACCTTTCTATGCCTCAACCTAAACCAGTCCAACTTAATAAATCCATTTGGAGCCTCTCAAGGGAGATGAATGGACAACGTAGGGGCCTATTTCCAGGATTGTGGAAGCCAAAGCAAAGCAACGCTGAAACAACCATCACAGCGTTTCTCCAAAAAAAAAAAAACAACAAACGGGGCTACCAACCAAACACAGACATCACAGATGAAAAGCAGAAGAATACCCTCAGTGTATCGTGCTACCCATCGACAGCTGCCTACCCTCCATCCTCTCCTGCAGCTGTCTCGTGTTTTAAAGCTCAACCATGGAAATCGTTCTCCCACCCTGGAACAAACTTGTTATGCTCGAGTTATGAATATAGAGAATGTCTCTTGGCCTCTATTTTCGGCAATTCAGAGCTCCCAGAATCCAGAGACCCCTAGGTGAACAAGGATGTAAATCCGGAGCAAAGACAAATAGTAAAAGGGAAATGCCAGGAACTGCAGTGACCCATTTATCGGAAACATAAGTTAAATGGGGCCAAGTGCCTGTGCTGAAATCTTAATGGTACAAGACATAATCGTTTTATGTCCCCGAGCCTCACGTGGAGGGCGTCTGTGCACATTTGTTGAATTAATATGTCTGGCTACGTAGACAACTTTGGTCATTTAGCTGAGTGTTCAGGAGAACACTCCCAATTCTGAAAGTGCTCTGGGTCTCCCTTCTGTGCACGCACTGGATGCGGGGCGGCTCAGATGAACTTGAAATGGAACACCTGGGGACTGAGCCTGGGAGTCGACTCCTCGGTGTTCCCACAGCCTTCCAGGAGAAGATAGCTGCTTTCCTGCGTAACCACTCACAGCAGCCCTGCTTTCAACAGAAGTAAACCCTGCTGTGCCGTCCTCCCAAGTGCTGTGTTTGAAGCCCTTGTTGCAGCTGTGTGTGTGTGGTGTCAGTTAATCTCCTTGGGGGTCTTCCTTGTCTCCATTGCCCTTCTAGGACCACTCCATGGATCACCACTCCATGGATCAATCAGAGAAACACACAACCTTTCTACCTACAATCTTTTGTCAGGCTTAATGTCATATGATTAGGTATTTCTTCCTGGAAGTGAGCTGATGAGAGATATTTAAAGGATCTAGATAGAAATAGAAAGGTGAATTATGTTACAAAATATATTTTGTTAAATCTGTTTATGTGTATGTATATATATGTCATCTATATATGTCAGTTTGATACAGGATTCTTTATTTCCCACCTATTCAGAATGAGTTTATTAAGTAGGATTTTCAGGCTATTCCTGAAAACTTATCTAACCTTTAAAGTACCTAGATTGAAATGCTAACAGTAATATAATTCTGCTTTGTTTCTTTGGGGAAACCAATAAGAGAGTCCTAACAGGGGCCTGGGAAGTTCTGTTTATTGTTCCAATCTCCAGAATATCCTCTCCTTGACATTTCTCATGGTGCCCTGGTGGTGTCGTGGTTACACATTGGACTGCAAAGGGCAAATTCTGCCATTTAAGACTCCCAGCCACTCATAGGAGAAAGCAGAGCCTCTCTGCTCCCATAATCAGGCTCAACTGTAGAAACGCACAGGGGCAGTTCTATCCTCCTACAGGGTCGCTATTTAGTCAACATTGGCTGGGTGGCAGTGAGGTTTGAGCTGTTGCATATTGCTCTTCTATTTCTTAAACTTAAAAAACATGGGGTGGAATGATGTGGGGGTGTTCCATCTTGCCACTTAGGAGCAAAAGATTTATCTTTTCCTCCTACACCCCACCCCTTCTCTCTGTCCAGAAAAAGATAACGTCTTCCTTTTGAAATGTCCTCAGAGCAAGACAAGCCCTCTGGGGTCACTTTCCAGTAACAAAGACAGTGGACAGCAGCAGTGGTCAGTGATGACAAGGGCCAAGAGAAAATCGTAGAGAGACAATCAATGTTCACATTGATCTAGACATCTAGACATTGTTCGAATGCTGCATCTTTGGTTGTGTGTACTTTCATGCATATACAATTGATTTTTAAAGAGAGAGCAATTTCCCCCCAATCTATTCTTAAAAAGGGAAAATTACATATCAGTTGTGTAGTCCTTGGGAATCACTGGTATTAGACAATAGCCACTAACGTTGTAAGGTGACATACCATTTACAAAATGTGCTCATACCCATCATTGCTGATGCCCCCACTGACCTTGCAAGGTAGGTATGATGTGCACTTCTGTTTTACAAAGATGTTAATGGAACTCAGGGACCACATGACATAAATAAGGTCATATAATTAATAAGTAGCAGAGCTGGGCTTTGCATTTCTCTTCACATAACAATATCAACTCTGTGTTTAATAGATACAAATAGAGGAATGCAGTATAAAGTTCTTCCTGCTATTTTAATCCACTGAATAGTCTTAATAGCAAACTGGATGCTACAGAAGAAAGTGGTCCTGGGATGACAGATAACTCAATACGTGTTGAAGTTTGCTGAAGGGGGCCAGGCATAGGAAGCAATAGACTAGCTAGTTGATGGGTGTTAACCTGGGCAAAGTGAAAGATGGTGGTCCACAGCAGGGAGAAGAGAAAGAAAGGAGTGCGGGAGGGAAAACAATTTGGGGGGCGTTGATCAGTATGTTAATTGCTGGATACTAAGCTGATGTTCTGAAGTGTAAGCCCCTACATAATTTGCTATTTTTTTAAAAATTGTGGGAATTGGAAGGAAAAAAAAGGGTAGCCCAATATGAGTCTAACTCATAATCAGATAGGAAAAACAAAATTAAAATCAAAATGAACATGCCTCCATGGCTTGCAGGATGATAGAATGTGGTCTAACATATCATAATTGGCATGACACAAAGGGGGAAGGGAAGAAAGAGAACAAGAGAAACTGGCAGAAATGGAAGTGATAGTATCTGAGAATTTTCAAAGATTGAGGGAAGACATTGATCTGAAACCATAAAGCATGAGATGACTACATAAGGTTGACAAATCATACATGTGTAAGAAAAATTCCTGCACCAGACTAAGTACGTAACAAAAAAGAATTAGGTTACCTTCATTTTTTCACACACACACACACACACACACACACAAGAAAGATAAACTTGTAAAAGCATTAGTGGCATCTGGGGGTGCTGGGAGATAAGAAGACATGTCACGCTGTTTTTGCTGGGTGCCCTTGAGTCAGCTCTAGTTCATGGGACTGCATGTACAACCAGATGAAACACTGCCCTCACCCTGCTCCTAACCCACGAGTGTCATGTTTGAGCACATCACGGGAGTCACGGTGATGCTTCATCTCCTTGAGGGTGTGACTCTTTCCCCTGACCTTCTTCAAGGACTGATCTTGCCTGATAAGGCAACCAAAGTACTTGAGAGCAAGTCTCTCTCTCTCTCTCTCTCTCTCTCTCTCTCTCTCTCTCTCTCTCTCTCTTCCTGTCTGTCTCTGTCTCTGTCTCTCTCTATCACTCTCTCTCTTTCTCACACACACACACACACACACACACACACACACCTTGCTTTTAAGGAGAATCCTGGTTGTACTTATTTCAAGATAAATGGCTTTTAATGCTTCTAACAGTCCATGGTTCTTCCAATATTCTTCAACAATACCCTAATTTATCAGTTTCGGTTCTCTCTGATCTACTTATTCATTGTCCAGCTTTCCTATACATGAGGCGACTGAAAATACCATCGCTTGGTTCAAGTGCATCTTAGTCCTAGAAGTGACATCTTTGCCCTTTAACAGGTTAAAGAAGTCCGTAGGTGTGTAGCAAACCTTCCCACTGCAACACATTGATTTTTTTCTTCCCTGCTGCTTCCATGGACATTGATTAGGGATCCAAGTATGATGAAACCATTAAGGAGTTCAATATTTTCTCCATTTGTCATGATCTTGCTTACTGATCTAGTTGTGAGAATTTGAAGGCTGTAATTTTTTATCTTCATCAGTAAGTGCTTCCGGTCCTCTTCTCTTTGCACAAACAAGGTTGTGCTATGTATGCATCACAAACTGTGAGGGAGCCTTCCTCTAGTCCTAATATCACATTCATCTTCATGTAGTCTAGCTTCTTGGATCACTTTCTTAGAACACAAGTGAAATAAATATGATAAAAGGATGCAACCCTGACACACACCATTCCAGAATATCCCATTCTTCACAATGGCATCCGTAGGCTGTGTAGTCAATAAAACGCAGGCCAACATTTTCTGGTATTCTCTGCTTTTAGCCAAGATCCATCTGACATCAGCAAAATCTCTCTACTCTGTATAATCTTATGAACCTGGCTTACATTTCTGATTGTTCTTAAGGAATTGGTGCAAATGCTTTTGCATAATCTTCGGCCAAATTTTACGTGTGCATGATATTAATGTTTCTTGATGATTCCTGCATTTTTGTTGAATCATTTTAAAAATAGACCTCTTCCAGTCAAATAGTCAGTCAGTGGTCTTCCAAATTTATTGAAATCAATGAGTAAGTCCTTCCAGCATTGCATGTGTTTATTGCTTCTTGACTTGTGTACTGGTTCTCCATGAGCACAATGAGATGTTCTGGAATCTCCATTCATCACAATGTTATTCATAATGTGTTATGATCTACATGTATTATACAGCAAGAAATAAAGATAAAGGGACTGAATGGGTACTCATACGAAACAGTAAAGAAAACCAGAAAAAAAAGAAATAGCGAAGTTTGGAAAACAGTGACGTTTTCTTTCTAATACACAGAGAAAACTATAAAGTTGGATTTCTACAACAGTGAAAATATCTTCTTTAAGTAAATTCCCAAATAAATCAAAGCAGAGAGAATTCATAATCAGCAGATATTCATTTCAAGCAATGCTAGAGGAAGCTCTTCAGGCAGAAGGGAAATGGCACCAGATGGAAAGTAAGTTTTGCAGGAAGAAATAAACACCACTAGTCATGGTGAATATGGGTAAATAGAAAAGATTGCCTTCTTTTCACTCTGAAATTTTGTTAAAGGAATATTGGCTACTGAAGTACACTACAAAGCCATTGTGTGTCAGAGTCTATAAAATGTGGAAAAGCAAAATATGCAACAATTCATAAAGGCTGGAATTGGTTGCATATGTAATTATAATATTGCAAGATTACCATATTTTATACAAAGTGGTACAATACTAATTCCAAGAAAGCCGTGGTAAGTTAAGAATGCATCATGTAATACCTATGGAGATACCTCGTAGAACATACAATAGGGAGCACTGCTAGTCCTGGTTGACTAGAGAAACAAATCCAGTGACACTCAAATATGTATACTTCTTTATATCAGGAACTAACAAGCAAACACCCCAGCCCAGTCCAACTCAGTCCCAAAGTCTTATAGAGTCCATAAGTCTCTCTTCAGACTCATGCAGCCACATGCAATCATGCAGGAAGATCACAGGCCAGTGGGTGCAGAATCCATGTGTCCAACGGCAGTGGATGCATCCCAGGGATCACAGCCAACGGGGTCATCCAGCAGGAAGGTAAAGACAGAGAGAGAAGGGAAGGTCACCAGAGTCCCCCTATTGATACGACCACTCCGTCAAGGAGGCACCATCAGGCTGTGACCTGATTAACAAATTGAATACCACCCTTACACTTTTATGTATCTTCAGGGTGTGATTAAGCTATGTGACTACCACAAATACCTAGAGTCAAGCTATATAAGGTCAACAAGAAGATATCTAAACACAGCAAAATGAACTTCATATCACAAATCATATACGAAAAACAACTGAAAGTGGATGGTACAACTAAAGGTAAAGCTTTAAACTCTAAAAAATTCTAGGAAGAAATGTAGGAGAAAAGCTTTTTCACCTTGAATGTGGCAAAGATTTCCAAGACAAGATGCAGAAGCAGGATCCATAAAAGTATCAATTGTTCGATTTAACATACTTAAATTTTTTTTAAATTCCTTTAAGAGAAGCTAATGATTAGCTACAAAGTAGGAGAAAATATTTGCAAATCATATACCTAATGAAAGACTCTTATCCAAAATATATAATAAGCTCTCCAAATTCAAAATAAGAAAACAACTGCCCAATTTTAAATGCCCCACAATTAGAACTAAAACTTCCTTAAAGATGATATCTATAGATAAATATGAATAGAAAGAGATGTCCAATGCCTTGCTGTTGTTAGGATCATCCTGTTGCTTCTGCTTCATAGCAACCCTGTGCAAAACAGAAGGAAGCACAGCCTGAGCTTTCACCATTTTCACAACTGGCACGGTTGAACCTCTTGTTGTAGTCAACACGCCAACCCATCTTGTCAATGTGTTTGCTCTTTTCCAAGGCCATTCCATTTACCAAGCATGATGTCCTTTCTAAGGACTGATTACATAGCCAAACACATACAAAGTCAATGAGATAAAGTTCTGCCATCCTAGCCTCTAAGGAGCATTCTGCTTATCTCTCCTTCCAGACTGATTAGTTTGTTCTTTTGGCAGTCTGTGGAACTTTCAACATTCTATGCCAGCACCATAATTCAAATGCATACATTGTTCAGGTTTCCTTATTCAATGTCCAACTTTCATGTGCATATGAGGCGCCCAAAAGTGCCATGGCTTAAGTCAGGGACACTTTAATCCTCAGAGTGATATTCTTGCTCTTCAAGATTCTGAAAAGGTCTTGTGTAGCAGATTTGCCAAGTGTGTTATGCTGTTTGTTTTCTTGGCTGCTGCTTCCATGAGCATGGAGTGTTGTTCCAAGCCAAATAAAATTCGTGATGTCAATTTTATTCTCGATTTGTCCACGGGTTCATTATTGGTCCATTTATCACTATTGGTCCAGTTGTGAGAGTGTGGTCCAGTTTTACATTGAGCTGCAATCCGTCTTGAAGGCTGCAAACCTTGATCGTCATCAGCTAGGGGTTCAAACCCTCCTCACTTGTGGCAAATAAGGTGTGTCATCGGCATATTGAAGGTTGTTTATAAGCCTTCCTCCAATCCTCATGCTGTGTTGTTCATCATATAGTCCAGCAGCTCAGACTATTTATTTGCTAAGCATAAAGACGGAAGAAGTATGGTGAGAGAATACAATCCTGACACACAACTTTCAACCCTGCAGTAGTCCTTTTTTCTGTTTAAATGACTGCTTCTTGAGCCATATCTAGATTTTATATGAGCAAATAAAATATTCTTCTCAATTCAACTCCATTCTCAATGATATCTATTGCTTGTTATGATGTACACAGTCAAATGCCATTGCAGAGTCAATAAAACAGAATTAAACATCTTTTTGGTATTATCTGTTTTAAGTCAAGATTCATGTGACATCAGGAATATCCTTTGTGCTTTCACCTTGTATGAAACCAGCTTGAATTTCTGACAGCTCCTTGTGGATGTAGTGATGCATCTTTTGTTCAACAATCTTCAGCAAAATTTCATATGACATTGTTAGATCATTTCCTCATTATTATTTGTTCACCTTTTTCCTGGAATGGGTACAAATAGAGATCTCTTAAAGATGTCCTTGTGAGACGAGTGCTTCCCATGCACCCTCAGTTGGTAGAAACATATCAATTGGTGCCCTGTCAATTCCTGGAGCTTTCTTTTTGGCTAATGTATTCAGGGCAGCTTGGATTTCTTCCTTCTGTGTCACCAATTCTTGATCATATGCTATCTCTGATAAGAGATTCATGTCAACTAGTCCTTTATGGTTCAATGGCCATATCTTAAGACTGCAAATTTAAAACCAAATTATACATGCATAGACATAATCAAAATGAATCAGTGACAAAGATCGCCTTTGTCTTGCCGAAGATGCAAATCAATGAGAAATGTTCTGTACTGCTCCTGCTATTGTGAAGTGATACAACAGCTTGGCAAAACAATTGAGCAGTTCCTGAAATATCAAACCTATGGCTTGACCCTCTGGTCAAGCCAGTCTACTACCAGATGAGTTATCTCAGAGGAAAGGAATCTTACGTTCATACGAAAGCTTATACCCACATGTTCCTAGAAATTTCGTTTGTCTGCAAAGCCCAACCTCTGCCACAGGGGATGTTTTGAAACTGATGATGTCAACATAGGTACAATGGGCTTGATACAGTTGATGTACAGATTGTTTTAAGAGCTTTAAGAGCCCTCAATAAAATGATTTATTTTTTTAAAAAGTCAACCACCAGATAAAGTGCAAATGTGCACCTTAGGTGAGTAGCTAAACAAATGGAATACTTAGAAATAAACTATTGATAAATGTAACAACATTGATGAATCTCAAAATCTTTGTGCTGAGTGAAAGATGTCAGAAAAAAGAAAAGTACACATGTTATGGTTCCATTTGGATATAATTCTTGAAAATAGAAACTGACAGTGGCAGAAAGCAGATGGTAGTGGCACAGGAATATAGATGAGAGAGAAGGAAGAGCAGGGGCAGAGATTGCAAAGAAGTATTGAGCTGACTTTTGGGTGTAAAAATGATGTTTGTTGTTTTGATTATGGTGATGATTTTATGTGTGTATAGCATATGAGAAAACTCATTGAGTTGTCATTATCTATGCATTGTTGATGTTATATCAAGTCAACTTAATAAAAAGGTTTGCTGGTGTTGTAAAGCCAATTGAGAATGTAAATTGGAATCCTAAAGAATACCCCAAAGCAAACGGGAAGAGAAAAGCAAAAGGGAAATGCTTTTGCTCCCTAAGGGCCCCTGCTATGTGCAAATTCAAGTCACAAGGGGAAGAAACAATTTCACTGCATACATATTGCCATGGGCCTTAAACCTACACAAAATCACTTATAGTAAGGCAATATATTGGCATTAAATTATTGTGAATTCAAATTATTGTGAATGAGGGTGGAGTGTTGATGGGGAACCCAAGGCCAAGACCTATCTGTATGCAACTAGACATCCCCTTACAGAAGGGTCCTGTGGAGGAGACAAGTCAGTCAGGGTACAGTGTAACAATGATGAAACATACAACTTTCTTCTAGTTCTTAAATGCTTCCTTCTCCTTCCACCCCACTATCATGATCCCAATTCTATGTTAAAAATCCGGCTAGACCGGGGGATGTACACCGGTACAGATAAGAACTAGAAACACAGGGAATCCAGAACAGATGACCCTTTCAGGACCAGTGCTGAGAGTGGCGATACTAGGAGGGTGGAGGGAAGATGAGGTAGAAAGGGGGAATCGATTATAAGGACCTACATATAATCTCCTACCTGGGAGACACCCCCCCAAAAGACATGTAAATACTGACACAAAGTATGCATGTATGTATATATTATGATTAGAGCTGTATGAAACCCCAATAAAATGATTGAAAAAAATAAGCCGATACAAAAAACTAACAAGACAAGCTGATTTTAAAATGGGCCAGATACTTAAATACAGCTTCACTAAAGAGTATAAAAAATGCTCAGAAAGCACATGAACTAATCCCTACTCAACGACGAAATGCAAATTAAAACCACAATGGACTGGCACCTTGTTCTCACTAAAATGGTTACGATTAAAGAGACTACAACATGGAATACTGGCCAGGAACCATGGCCCACTCCAACATCACTGAGAAGAAAGTCAAAGGGCACAGTGACTTAGCAAAAAGAGATGCCAGCTTTTTATAACATTAAAAAATCATCTCCCCTATGCTTCAGCAGTTCTGCCCCAGTATTTACTCAAGAAAACAACCAAAATATTAAAAATCAAACCACTTTTTATGAACCTGCTCTGAGGAACATTGGTCCTAATATCTCTGGACACATTCCTAAAGTGTACCAACAGGAGAATGGGTTAATGAGGGCAGCTTATTCATACAATTGAATATGACGGAGCTAAAACAAAAGAACTACTAAAATATTGGGCAACATGGCTAAGTCTCAAAACTAGTATGTGGTGCTAAGTCACACACAAAACGGTGCCTACTGGACAGGGTTCATTTAAGTGACACAGAAGGAAAGGGGAAGAGAAAACTCAAAAAAAGTGATTATGAAAAACCAGAGTTTGCCTCTTGAAGTGCGTTTCCCTGCAAGGGACACCTGGACCTTTCTGAGAATGACACAAATGCCCATTGTGATTAGAACCTCCCTTCTTTAAGTGCATGTGCCTGTCAAATATCATAAGACTTTGCTTTCCCAGTCCATATATTTCACTATTTATGAAATTTTCCTAAATAAAAGTATGTAACTTGAGAAAATTCTAATAGACACGATTGAGGCATAAATGAATGAATCGAAAGTTTAAGTAGAAATGTATTCTAAGTATCATATGAACGACTCAAAAACAAACATCCCACACCTGACTGCTATCGAGTTGATGTCAATTTCCAGCAACCCTATAATTAAGGGCTATCAAATGTAAAATACAAATTAAGGTAGACAAGAGACCCTAAATGTGTCATAATCCTTTTTATGGAGTTTCTAAGCAGATTATACAAAGGATATGAAAGGAGAGATGATATTTCAGACAACCGAGAATGTTTTCTCAGATTTGAAGGAAAACATGAATTCTCAGTTTTAAAAAAGCTGAAAGGGTCTTGTATTGGGTAACTTAATTTTCAAAATTAACCCCCACCTAGAAGGGCTAGCCCTGGACTGCTAACCGTAAGGTTGCTGGTTCAAATTCACCAGTTGTTTCTCTGCAGAAAGATGAGGTTGTGTGTTCCTGGAAAGACTCTCAATGTCCCAGAAACCAGATATTGAACTGTTCATGGATGGCAATTTGATGGCAGTGGGTGGGCACTAAATTTCAGGGGAAATAAAAAATCCTAAGAGCTTCCAGAAAGAAAACAAAAGACTCAAAGAACAGACACCAGAGGAATTCATACAAAAGAGCAGTGGGCTCAAAATCACGAGGGAAAATAAGTTTGCAACGAGAATTCTAGAGCAGCCAAATGATCATTCATGGTGGCGCGAATACAAAGACATGCACCATATCCGGAAAATGAGCATAGAATGTTACGATTATTAGTTCTTGAACCTTATAATTGATCCCTTTGGTATCTCTTAGTCCCATAAACTGGTGTACTTCTTCCATGTGGGCTTTGTTGCTTCTGATCTGGATGGCCGCTTGTTTACTATCAAGCCTTTAAGACCTCAGATGTACATGTTTTGATAGTTGGGCACCATCAGGTTCCTTCACCGCCTTTGCTTATGTACACATTTGTTTTCTGTGATCATGTCAGGGAGCTGCGCATCACGAAATGCCAATTTAATGGAACAAAACGTTCCTGTACTGAGGAAGTACCTGATTGAGGTCCAATGCCCATCTGCTGTCCTAATTCTAAGCCTATAAGTATATACATATTGACCTATTTCCCTTTCATCATATGAATATATGTACCTATGTATATGCCTGTATTTTATCTCTATAAATGCCCCTTACTCCCCAGTTCTTTTCTCTATTTCCCTATACCTCCTCCTGTCCCACCATCACACAAAATCTCCATTCAGGTTTTAATATTGTATCTCTATTACATTAGTCTTAATCAATCCCTATCAGACCTTCCACACCCACCTGAACCACATGCTACTCCCCCCATCCCTGGATCAGCCAAGAGTCCCCACCCCCTACATCCACCCTGGTATCAACAGTTCCATCGTCCCCACCCCTAGACTGCTCATCCATCCCACCCCATCCAGATAGACCTGTGGAGAAAATAGCCTACTCAAAAAAGGGCATCCTATAATGAAGCTAACAAAAAAAAGAAAACCACGAAAACATCAACAAAAAAAATCCCCAATATCCAACATATAAATGTACATGCAAGAATACAATAATAACAATATAAACTCTCACAAATAGTTTAAGTTCTGTTCGTTGACCTCCAGGAGTGTCTCCTGGTTGAATTGGATGGGGTGTTATAAAGTATATCTTTGGTTCTCGATCAGGAGCTCCATATTCTGTTGCACACCCTTAGTATTTTGGTGTGGTTGAGTCAGACAGGGTACAATCCTGACTCTGTTTCTCCATTTTTTACCCCAAAATGTCTTAGGTCAGTGAGGGTAGCTGTATTTCATATTGGGGCCGGCCCATATGGTCCTCTCATTGTATCGGCAGTTCTGAATGGGAATATCGTCCTTAAAGCTCATTGGGCCAGAATGTATTTCATTCTATGTTCCTCCCCCTTCATTTATTCTTGTGTACTCTGGTCAGGTATATCTCTCCAAGCTGCAGCTTTGGTGCTGACCTCCTGGGGGAGAGGCGGGTGCCCCAGTAGTTGGAATTTGGGATGTGCTCTCAGACCTCTCCACTGGTTCTCGCCTCCAATGCATCATGCTACATTCACTTCCGAGAACACCTTATTTAAATTTGATTCCTGTTTTCCTGTGGAGATATAAAAAATACACTCCCCTTGGGTGGATCAGTGCCCCATTCCCTCTCTACTTAACTGCACCTCACCTCCCATATCCCAGCATCCCACCCTGGTTGGCTACTATATCAAACCCTTATCACTGACCCTAATGATATCAAAAGGATATTCACACAATACTACAAAGGTCTGTACTCCAATGAACTCAACAACTTGGAGGATATGGACAAATTCATGGAAAAACAGTCTCTACCTAGATTATCCCCAGTGGAAGTCAAGAATCTTAACAGACCCATAACAATAGAAGAAATAGACAAGGTTATCAAGGGATTACCAACAAAAAGGTCACCTGGATCAGATGACTTTACAGGGGAATTCTACAAATATGTACTAAACAAATGTGGTGAAGAAAGCTGATGGTGTCCGGCTATCAAAAGATGTGCGTCTGGTTTTAAAGACATGAAGGTGAATAAGTGGTCATCTAGCTAAGAAGCAAGCCCACGTGGAAGAAGCATAAGAGTATGTATGACCACGAGGTGTCAAAGGGATCTGGTATCAAGCATCAAAGACCTAAAAGATATATCATTATTAGTGAGGGGGAGTTCAGATAGGGGACCCAAAACCCATTAATAAGTGAAGAGACATCCTCTTACAGAGGGGTGGTAGCAAGGAGATGAGCCAGTCTAGGTGCAGTGTAGTAGCCATGAAATGTTCTCATATGCTTCCTCCCACCGACTATCATTATCTCAATTCTGCCAGACAGATTTTGCTGTAGCAGGGGATGCACATTGGTGTCGAAAATGTGGATTTTAGGATAGATAATCCCTTCGGACTAGTGGGGAGTGGTGACACTTGAGGTGTGGAGGGATAGTGGAGTAGAAAGGGGGAACAAATTTCTTGGAACTGCATGTGACCTCCTCTCTGGGGTGTGGACAACAAGTGGGGGTGGGGAGGAGGTGAGTGAAGTGGCACATTATACAGTGTAAGATATGAAGAGGTAATAACAATTTGTAAGCTATTGGAAGTTCATGGGGAAGAGAAGGGGGAAGGGGAAATATGGGAAATTGGAATTAAAAAAATAAAGAACTAGAGAAAAGGGAAAGAGGAGCTTATACTGGGGGTTCAAGTAGATAATGTAGATGAATGTAGCAACATGTATACAAATATGCTTAATACAAATGATGTATTAAATGTATTAAATGATGTTTTAAATGTATGAGCCCCCAATAAAATCTATATTAAAAAAAGGCATGCACGAGGAGGTCCACATGGTGCTGTTTTTCCCTCACAAGGAAACATCAGAACTATGACATGACATCAATGGGCAAATAAAAAAGTATAGTGTATTCAAAATAATAGTATATTCATGCACAAGGAAGGGAAGGAACTAGATCTACATTTAACTCTATTGGTAAGTCTCCCAAATGATGTTGAGTCAAAAGGTATGTTACAGGAAAAAAGACCCCAAAAGGATATGACAGTAGGATGCCCAGGGTGGAAGCAAATGATTATTGTTTCATCTTTGCTGTACTGTACCCTGACTGGCTCATCTGAGTCTGTAATATCTTACAGGAGGATAAAGCCTCATTTTTTTCCTGTGGAACAGCTGTTGATACTGAGCTATTAACATTCTGGGTTACCGAATGATCTATTTATCTATCCCAAGGCAAGCAGGAATGAAGTTAGGCTAAATGCAGCATTGCAGGGTCTTATAAATTTGTTTTATCTATTTTTAAGATCATAAATTTGTTCACTTTGGTGCATAAAATGCTAGTTATTTTTAAGGGTAGAAGTGTTAAAGAATTAAGAACATTTAACAAGAATTACTGTGGAATGACTGCAAAATAAGGCCCATGGTCTTGTAAAAATATGGTTTTACATATCATAGTATTCAGTCACATTAAAAAGAATTTTAAACTATCACCATAATCAATTTTTGAATATTTTCTTCTTCTTTTTAAAAAAATCATTTTATTGGGGACTCACACATCACTTTTTACAATACATAAATACATATATTGTGCCAAGCACCTTCACATGCCTACTGCCATCATTTTCTCCAAATATCTGCTTTTCCACTTGAGCCCTTGATATCAGCTTCTCATCCTTCTCCCTTCATCTTTGCTCCCTCTCCCCCACCAACCTCAATACTTTATAAATTATTACTGTTTGTCATATCTCACACTGCCCAATGTCTCCCCTTGCCCACTCCCCCAGTGTCTGTCCTCCTGATAGGAGGTGATGTGTAGATCCCTGCAGTTGGCTCCCCTTCTCTACCCCACCTTCCCTCCACCCATCCAGTAGCTCCACTTTCACTACTGGCCCCAAGGGGTTCATCTGTCCTGGGTTCCCCGTATTTCCATTTCCCATCTCTAGCAGTGTACCTCCTCAAGTCCAGCTGGATTTGTAAGGTAGAATTGGGACCATGATAGTTGGGGGTAGAAAGCCTTCAGGAACTAGAGGAAAGTTTTATGCTTCATCACTACCTCACTGCATGTAGACTGACCGGTCTCCTCCCCGTGACTCCCCTGTCAGAGGGTGTCCAATTGTCCACAAGTGGGCCTTGGGTCCCCACCCTGCTCTCCCCCTCATTTGTAGTGATGTGATTCTTGTTCTGTGATGCTTGATATCTACTCCCTTCAACTCCTCGTGATCACACAGGCTAGTGTGTTTCTTCCATGTGGGCTTTGCTGCTTCTGGGCTAGATGGCCACTTGTTCACCTTCAGACCTTTAAGATCCCAGATACTTTATCATTTGGTAGCTGGCTACCATCGGATTCCTCGACTCTGTCTGCCTCTGCTCCTTTTTGTCTTCAGCGATCATATCGGGAGGGTGGACACATAATGATATGATTTTTGTTCTTTGATGCCTGATATCTGGTTCTTTCCACACCTCATGGTCGCACGGCTGGTGTGCTTCTTCTATGGTGGGCTTTGTTGTTCCTGGGCCTATCTATTTTATTTTATTTACTGCTGTCTGTATCTTTGGTGATGCTGCTTAAAGAAAATGGACAAATAAAACATGGCTGGTTGTGGTAGTCACATAAACTCATCATATGATGGTATTTAGAGTGAAGAGGTGGAGTCTATCCTATCTATCAATTCACAGCCTGGTGATTCTTCCTTGTGGGTGTGGCCTTCTCATGAGGATCCTAGGAACCTTTTCTCTTTGCTTCACCTTCTGGTTCAGGGGCCACACTCAGAGAACTGGAGGAGCCAAATGGAGACCCACGCCAGTGCTCAGATGTTTTCACTGATACTGGATCCACAAGACTTTTTACCCACCAATCCATCTATGACCTTCCTGCAGCCACTGGCCTATAATATTTCTGTGTTTTCATCAATGTAAGTGGCAACATGAATCCAAAGAGGAATTTATGGATTAGTATAAGACTTATAAGCTAGTCTCAGACTTATGGACTTAGCTAGGATAGTTTCTACATATACAATTACTGTTTGATGTAAAGTTTTCTTAAGCATGTGTGTCAGTTAAATTGTTTCTATAGTCAACCTGATCGAACACAGTCAGCAAAAAACAAAAAAAAAAAAGACCCCATAAAGGGAAATAGGAGCATCATGGCCTATGGTTTTGAAAGCAAAAATTCATACTTCTATTGCACTCGACAATGCAAAATATAACCTTCATCTCCTATCAAGATGGCCATTCCTATGTTTTAGGTTCATCACATGATCATGAATCATGTTAGCCACTGTTCATCAAATGGGTTGGAGAATACACTTTCTGTGCTACCTTTTGTCACCATTCGCACTTGAAATTTGAGCATCTATTTTACTCAAGGGCAAAACAATAGGTCTGGCTGACTTGCTAAGCAATTGAGTGCTATATTTTAAATATAATAAACTTTTTGAGAGAAGACAATTGTTTAGAGTGTAATTCAGATGTTACCATTAAATGTTATTTAATCAAGCTAGCTATGCATCTTTTATAAACTGTGTACGGGCTGACCTCCTATGGTTACACAAAGGGAAAGGTGAAGAATCATCTTCATTAATATGTGCTGCCTAAATATGATTTCTAGGATGCTGTGGTCAGAGATGCCCCCACCCCTCACGCGTCCCTCCACAGCACACGCTACTGCAACAGGGCTCGGTAATCCATTGTGATGGCCACATAGAACATACTCATGACAATGGGCTTTAGTAAAGAAGTTGGCAGCATAAGACCTGCTCAGAATACAGTTCATCAACTGGGACAGTCTCTTCTCAGTTGTGCCTGTGGACCGTCTCCCTGGTAGGCCTCCTGCTCGTACTTGTCCCCTCAGTCACATGAAACCTTGACCTCTGCACTGTTCAGGAACTGTTCCAAAGGTCTTTGAGGACTGCCCAGAGGTGCACAAAGGATGGACCACTCTGCCATAAAGTTCAGCCCAAAGGTGATCAGCTCTAGTTCTGTGAGTCAGCAAACCTTGTTCCCACAGTTAAGTTCCAGGAGCTACCCCAGCCTACAAACCAGCCTTTTGCACAACATCACACCGCTGAACTGGCTCAGTGGGTTGGGAAGTCCAGTGCTCTGGCCCGGGCTCTTGATCCTGGGTCTGCTGCCATCACTCCTCCGGTGTCACATCTCTGTCCTGGATCAAGGAGGCTTACTGCAAAGTGATCTCAGGGCCAAAGGACATGCTCCTCTCTTGGCTGTTTTCTCTTGCTGGTAAGGAGACTCCCCTTTCCTGCTGCTGAGCTGGCTCATCTTACATCCTGCAGGATGGCAATCCCATTGACCCTGCTACCAGTCACTCACAGCGGAAGCATTATCACATATCAGCACCTTCCCCCACCTTCTCTCACCCCACCCCATCAGGAAAAAGCCATTTGGTGGCAGTGACAAAGCCTATCGTTAGAAGAGCCATATAACATAATTTAGTGAACTGCACAAGTAGAGCAGAGAGGCCATATTTTACAATGCTTCCCCATTTTTCATGTGTAGGTGACACATTAAGTGTTTGACTGTAGGAGAGGACTCATCAGCTCTTCCAATAGAAAGACCCGGCAGGCAGCTTCCAGAAAGAGCACAGCTTTGATGATGTCAGGCTATTCAAAGATAGAGCATCTGGGGTCTTACAGGCTTGAAGTTAAACAAACAAGCCTCTAGCAGGAAACAACAAAGCCCACATGGAAGAAGCACACCAGTTTGTGACCATGGGGTGCTGGGAAAAGGTATCAGGCATCAGAAGACCTAAACCAAAAAAAAATCATGTCAATATAAACAAAGGGGTTGGTCGGAATAGAGACCCAAACCCATCAGTAGATAATTGGGCATTCACTCACAGCAAGGGTCATAAGGAAGGAATGAGTCAACCAGGGTGCAGTATAGCACTAAAAAAAAAACACAACGTTCATCTAGTTCTTTAACGATGATTCCCTACCACAATCACAACCCCAGTTCTAGCTTGCAAATCCAGCTAGACAAGAATATGTACACTGGAACAGAGAAGAGCTCTTGACACAGGAATCCAGGACAGATAAACCCTTTAGAAATAATAATGGGAGTAGTGATACAATGAGGGTGGGGAGAAGGTGGGAAATGGGAAACCAATCACAATGATCAACATATTAACTTCCCCCTATCCCCAGGGGGGATGAACAACAAAAACGTGGGTGAATACTGACAGAGGATTGTGTAAGATATGGAAATACTAATCATTTATCATTTATCAAGGGATCACAGAGTGGGAGAGTGGGGGAGGGAGGAAAAAAAGAGGAGCTGAAACCAAAGACCCAAATAGAAAGAAACTACTTTGAAAATGATGATGGCAACACATGTACAAATGTGTTTGTTACAATGGATACATGGATTGTTGTAAGAACTGTAAGAGCCCCCAATAAAATGATTTAGAAGAAAAGAAGAAAAGAGCACAGTTTCAGGAATCTTGCAGGTCAGTTTTCCTCTGTCCTGTAGGGCTGGTGCAAGTCAAAGTTGACTGGATGGCAAAGAACGTCACTGACTGTAAAAGTCGATTGCATAATGGGTGTTCTTTCAATATACCCATGAGTGCTTATTGACTTCTCACAGGGTGTATAGTGAATATCTGACTGTTCTAACAAGCTGAAAGGAGTTTGTGCTAAACAGAGGGGGGAGGGTCTGTCCTAGTGGTGGTGGTAGTCATGGTACCAACATAAAACATACCATACAGCCCCTTGTCTACAGGACTTTCCAATTACAAAAAGACAGCGGCATTCACATATGAAAAATGTGTGGCTAGAATATGAAAAATGGCTAAATGTGTGGCTAGAATATGAAAAATGCCTAAAACATTTACATGTGAAGGACTTGAGGAATTCAAAGAAGAGAAATCTTTTCGATATTTCAGAGGATTGTATGCTGTTCAGAAAAGACTTATTTGTGGTCACGCTGTATTTTCAAGACTTGAAATGGAATTACCTGCTGGTGGCAGAGTTACAAGTTGGACTGCTAACCAAAGATCAGCAGTTTGAAACCACCTTTCATTCCTTGAGATAAAGGTGAGGCTTTCTTCTCTCATAAAGACATATTGCCTTGGAAATCCATCCCCAGAAGAATGAATAAACAATAGGGTATAGACAAGCAATATATTGTGATTTGCAGTTGGAAACAGGCTTGATATTTTTTGTTGTGTGTGTTTTAGGATCAAGAAAGGAATGGAAGCGATGGGCAGTTAGATGGACAACTCATCCCTTCCAGACATCAACATCCTTCTAGCACAAGGATGTTTTCACTTGTGTAGCCAAAAATGCTATTTAATGAAAGCCACCCTCTAGAGATGTGAATGTAGATTATCAGGAGTCTGTTCAAGAGTCAAGCTGGGATATCTGATATTTCATTCCCTAGAAGTGAAGAGCTGCTTGATTTTGAACTGAAAAATAATATAATTTTTCATGAAAAATAAACCTTTTAGTGACTTAGAAGAAAAAATTCATGAAAATGGAGAGTGTGGGCTGAGCCCCGGTGGCATAGTGGTTGTGTGCAGGACTGCGGCCCACTGGGATGGAGGTTCGATTCCGACTCCCAGGAGCAAAGACTGGGCCTCCTACTTCCACCACCTAGGGGCAGTGATGCCTTAAAAAAATTAAAAATTAAAATTAAAAAAAAAAAAGAAAATGGAGAGTGTGTAAACCTGTTCTTGAAGGTAGTGTGATTATTTGTCAGAAACCTGAGTGTGAATTTAAATGCTTCCCTGGCCCCTTTACATCCTGCTGACATAGCTTATTCTCCCTCCATCCCCATGCCTGACATGAGCTTTATTCACTCTAGCACCAAACCTTCAATATGAAGAGGAGTGAATGAGGTGTTAACGGGAGAGCAGAGGCTCCTGGTACAGAGAAAGATACTGCTTTGACAGGGTGAAGTACCCTTTGTATGCCTCTAGAATAGACCTACTTCTTTTTTTAAATCCCCCTGAAATGTATACATTAAAATGGCTTGTTTTCAGCTATGTACCTACTGCAAGGAGGTGACTTTAATGAACAGAGATTGGTTTTCTCACAGATTTGGAGGCTGGGAATCTGAGTTCTAGGCATGGGCTATGTGGGATTGGAATAGGTCTTGTCTGTTGTGATTCTACTTTTAAGGCTGTCACAGTCTATTTGACAAGTTTCCCTCCAGCTGACCGGGCTCATGATAGCCTCATGTGGGCCAGAGTAGAAGGTTTGCACTAGCTGTTTTTTAAAGTCTCCAGGCCTTTCTTCTAAGGTACCTCTGAGTGACTGAACCCCCAAACTTATGGGATAGCAAACAAGCATATTACCCATTTCCACCACCCAGGGCCTCCCATAGTTCTTGTGTTCTCCTGAATTGAGCTTCTCAGTTTCCTCGACACACTATCTTTCATAGTCTACATCCTTATCTTTTGCCACCGGGTTAGCATCACAGGATTAAATGTCACGATTTCTCCCTCGCTCACTCATATTGACTCAATTCAGACGCCAAGCTACTCTATTGGAAAGGTGTGGACTGCCCCCCGTGAGTTTCTGAGACTGCAGTTCTTCACAGGAATCGAAAGCCTCGTCTTCCTTCTGAGGATCAGCTGGTGGCTTTGAACTGCTGACCTTGCAGCTAGCAGCCCGACACACAACTTCTATGCCACCATAGGCAAGACTCACTAAAGATGCCCACAGACCAAAGGGGCAGTTTGTCTCATGGAGTAACCTCACTTCTGAAGTTCCAAGTAATTGTCACAGAAACATGATAAGTGTATCTGACTTTCCTCGTTACCATCAGTCTGTCAGTTATATCTCCTTTCCCACCTAAGGCTACCTACCTTCTCTCTCTTCTTCTCCAGTGGCTTCTGCCCTGCGCCAGACTGGAACTCAATCAGGATAAGCATCAAGGGAGGTGTTAGTCAGAAATGATGGCTAGCTACATAGATAAATAGGAAGACAGAGAAAGATTTCAAAGAATTGGTTCACACCATCGTGAGGCATCTGACAACTTCAAAATCCATAGCTGGGGGGCTCAGGTGGCAGATGGGAGACTTCTGCTAGCTTGTGTCTCAGAGTTGATAGGTAAGGCAGCTAGAAGAGTGTACAGGGAAAGCAACAGCTACCCCTACCAGAAGATCTATGTACAGTCTAGACGCACATCACACCCAAGAGAACTCCCCCTTCAACTGATTCTTCCTCACTCCATTGTAGAAACTGATGACCCTGTACACAGTTGATTGCATTAAACTTTAAATCAAACTAGCCAGGCAGGGACAGAGGATTACTTAAAGCAGTTCTTCTAATCAAAGTCTCTAACTCCCACCAAACTACTCTTTCCTGCCTGGGTTGGAAGCTTGGGGAAGATACTGATGGGGTTCACCTGTGAGTAATTGGGAAGCAGAGTCCCCAGAATAGTCACCTTACTGCTTATAAAATGAGCCCTTAGAGAAGCAGGAAAAGGGATCTCATTATGAGCAAGAGCCAGGAGTGGAACATGTCCTCTGGACCCAAGATCCTGCTAAGTGAACCTCCTCGATCCGGAAAACGGCTATACCGTCAGAGGAAGAGCAGCAGATGTACGAATTAGACATAAAAGGTGATGCATTTCCCAACCCAACTAGCAAGTACAATTTAGTGCTTTGGTGATGAAGACTGGCTGTCAGAGTGAAGTACCTCTGGGCACTTTTTTGTGAAATTGGACTTACTGACCCTTTGAAGGGAAACCGAGTGCCTTTGGGTTGCGGCTTACCCAAGTGGATGCCTCTGAGCTGGGTTTGCTCACCAAGCTTGATATGAAGGGATGTCTTTAGGTTGAGGCTTTCAACAGAACGCTATGCCCCTTTGGGCATTCACTGGCAGACTTGAAACTTTGAAACTTTTCCTGCTGCACAAGTTCACCCCAAGAATTTCTCGCGGGCCTGATGACGTGTGATCATTCTTCACACACACTTTAATCGTGAATTGCATCTCTGAGTTCTATTGCAATGGAGATTAGAATGCAGGGCAGTAAATGTAGGACATGAATTAAGACAGCACAAACCATTCCAAGACTGAAGGTCCATGCCGAGCTTTCCAGGAACCCTCTTTTCTCCTTTCCATTTCCCCAAAGGAGTGTCCCAAGTCCTGGGTGCTTTCTTGGCCAGACCAACAGAAGGACGCTCAAGGTGGGTGTCCCCAGGGGACAAATTCTGCTAGCATGGAATCAGGTGATGGCTGTGGAAGAGAAGCAGGCAGCCAAAACCTGAGGTCATGAAGCATCCCCTTAGTTGGGGAATTGGGGGATGGTTCCTGGTCTAGCTTGTCCTCAGGATGTGTCTACACAGAGTGCTCCCAATATGCTTCTCTCACACTCTTCCAGACTTTGCCCAGAGCCCAGCAGCGAGTGGAGCAGAAAAGCTGCCATCTTCCTTGGTCCAACTGGTGGGAGGGAGGGTGGTTCCACTCAGAGCCACTGACTTTGGGCACCATGATCCTAACACCCCACCATGGAATTTCACACGCATTTCCGCCAGAGAAGGACATTTCCTAGAAAGGCCAGGTTTCCTGGGCTCATGAGACTAGGACTTAATCTAGAAAAAGAACCCCTTGTTCCAAGTCCCAGGGAATAGTACTTATAGCCCCAACACCTAACTGTTCAACTTGTGCTCCTTCAGGCCTTCTCTGAGACAGACTCATGGAGCTTTTGAAGGCCCCTGCTTGGTGAAGGCATATGACGGTGAATGAAAGGTTTGAAGGTTAGTGTCCAGCCAGAGACCTCTGAAGAAAGGTCTGGTGAACTGCTTCTAAAGAACCCATCTTGGAAATCTTGCAGAGCACTGAGCTCCTGGGTCCACTGGATGACAACTCACTGGACTTGTGAGAGCTGGTCTGGGGCCCTCAGCACCCAGATTACATAGTTTATAGGGAAGGGAAAGCAGGTAGAATTTCAAAAGGTCCACTCTAGTGACATGACTAACAGGAGCACAGCCAGACCTTGGATTACCATCTTCTTTGTCAACCTTTACCTCGAAATGCCTCAAACATGTCTTCTCAGCATTGAACAAACATCAGACCTGCCCATGTCATGGATTTTATCAATAGGCACCGAAAGCCTGCCAGCTTCTCCGTCCCTGCTCACAGCTCTCTTACTTAACCTTCTGCAAGAATCAAGCACACCGTTCACTGTTTGCTCTTCTGTCACAGCAGCCTCCAGATGCGTCTTGGGAAGTACCGAGCACTTGCTTCAGGCTGAATTTTCTTCCAGAGTGGAATAGGAATAAAAACATAAAAGAAAAAAAACCCAAAACCTTTTAAATCACAAGTAGGGTGCATTTAACTTTATCGCTAAAACTTTCTTCTGACTGCTCACCTTCTTTAAGAACGTCAACCACTGGTTTTTAAAGAGTACCTTTTCTCTTGACTTGCACGATCCCAACAAACTTCTTGTTAAGAAACTATAATCAGGGCTGAGCCCTGGTGGCGTAGTGGTTGTGCATGGGACTGCGGCCCACTGGGACAGAGGTTCAATTACTGCTTACAGGAGCAAAGGCTGGGCCTCCTATTCCCACCACCAGGGCAGTGATGCCTAAAAAAAAAGAAAAAAGAAACTATAATCAGCAATGTCATCCCCTTGGTTAGATGGGGTGGGGGTCACATGCATCCCGCAGTTTGACTTGTGGTCACACCATGAACAACAGAAGAGAATGCTGTCTAGCTTTTCACTACAGAAGAACTGACACCCTTGGGCTTTTATTGACTAATTTTCAAAAGCAGATGGCCAAGTCTTTCTTCCTAGTCTCTCTTTGTCTAGAAGTTCTGCAGAAACCTGTTCACCAGAGATGATCTTGCTGGAATTTGAAATCCTGGAGAGCTAAATTCCAGCATCACAGCAATGCACAAGCCAGGACATTACAACACCCTGACAAGGGGGAGGGGGGTGCATGGAGAGGACCTGAATGTCCCTAGAACTGAATGTCCTGCCTTTCATGCTCTTTCATCTCAGTCTATGCTGGCTGGATTCATCACTTGTCTTTTTAATTCACCTCACATACAGGATGAAAGCAACCAAAACAGGGTCCCTGTGCTCAGAGACCTCATCGTTAGGAACTAAGTCAAGGACATTGTGCTCTATCTTTAAGATAAAATTCATATTTCCCCATAACATTTAAAAGCTTCATTTCAAAATGTTGACCGGGATATGCCGTCACTGTGTAGGTGGAAGGTGGGTGGTGGAGGGTAGGGAATTGGAGAACAGACTACCCCCAAATGCAGCTGCAATCCAGGACAAGCCTCTTTCTCTGGCTTTGGGCCCATAGCGTTTTCATCTGATTAGTAAGAAAATGCAATTTTCTCGCACTTTGGGCTATTGTGTCAGTATTTTGTCCTGGGCTGGTTATGGTTATCAGGTTAAAGGCCACACTGGACTCCACAATCCTGAGAAACACTTAACCCTTTCGTGTCCAGATTGCTCTCTGCTCTGCTTTGTTGTTGTTGATCCCACTTGTTTTCAGCAACATGGAAGGCAAGCTGAAATGAGGAGGGATGGGCAGAGTATAGAGTGAAGGTTGGAGGAAACATGGGTATTGATATAGCTATGTGGGACACATATGTTTCAAACTGACCCTGGTGGGAGGACTGGTCAGTTGAGACGCATTTCTTATGATCACGCAGTTTTCCAGGAGCCCTGGCAGAATAATGATTACACCTTGGACTGCTAGCCACAAGGTCAGCAGTTTGAAGCCACCAGCTGCTCCTCAGGAGAACAATGAGGCTTTCTCTTCCCATAAACTGTTCCAGGCAGGGAAACCCACCTAGACAGTTCTACCCTGTTCTCCAGGGTCACTATGAATCAGAATCAACTCTATGCCAAGGAGAGTTGAATTTATATGGGACAACATCAGACAGTAGCATGCAGGGTCATAGCTTCCCCAGAAGTCCAAAAGACTGACAAGTATCAGTGAGTGAACTAGGTCCCATGATCCATGAAAGGGTGACATGGAAGAGTCACTCTGTGCCTTGACAGGTAAGGGTTAGATTGTTGATTGTGCAAAGAATGGTGATGTTTTTCAGGATTCTTTTGCCATCTTATGCATCTGCCTAGCTGCCTGTCTTTCCAGAGCTGCCTGAAAAGACATTTTCTCTCTGAAAATGCGCTCAGAGGTCTCAGGGTCCTCAACTTGCCCACCCTGTGCCATTCCTCTTCTGTGATGCTGGGTGGGGAGTGGGGTATTCTCAGTGCAAGTTCTCTGGAAGTCATTGACGATCCCCCAACTTGTATAAGAGTGGAGAGAACACAGAAGGCAGTTCACATCATGTGGCAGCCATAGGAGAAGGGATAGCGACCAAGTGGGTGGCACTGACCACCACTGGTCCTTAAGATGTCCCCTTCAAAGGAATTCCTTTGAAAAGCTTGCATAGGGTAGATGCTTCCCGAGCAAGGGCTGCACCTGACCAGTGGAGGGTTGACTGATGAAAGGGAGATTTCTTAACCCAAGATCCAGCCTCCTCCTCCTGTTGTCTTCCTCTTCGGTTGGTTATCTTTTGCTAGAGATATGTACAGTCCAATGGGAATCATGTTAATCGCAAGTCTTAATCAAATAACTGAAGGGTTTTTGCTGTCGGTTAATACAGAACCTCAGACTCACTGTCAATGCTGACTCACCATGATCCCAAACAGAGCATATAAGATTTACTGTTTCAGCCCCTCTTAGAGGAACACTTTGGTTCCTGAGCTCACACTGACCATGCTGTGTCACTGTCATTATTACCTATTCCCAGAAAAGTATCACCCTCCCCAAAGAAAACCCTACCCTTATGCAATGACACCCCAGTCCCCAACCCTCAGGTCCCTGGTAACCACCAATAGACTTTGGCCTCTGTGCATTTGCCTCCTCTAGAAATTACATGTAAATGGGGTCATCTGAGATTGGTCCTTTGGGGTCACTCAGCCTCGTTTTCAAGATTAATCTGTACCATTTATCAGGACCTCTTTTCTCTTTAGGGTGGATGAATAGTCCATTGTCTAGATGCACACAAAGCACATTTAATTTATCCATTCATCTCTTGATGGATACATGGGTTGTTTCTGCATTTTGGGCTATTGTGAAGAGTGCTACAATGAATTAGTGTGCAATTGTCAACATGAGTCTTACTTTCATATGAGAAAAAAACAGCAACAACAAACCCAGTACCATTGAGTTGATTGTGACTCATAAATCCTATGTAGGATTTCAAGATGGCAGTTCTGCTTCCATAAAGATGTACAGCTGAGAAACCCAAGAGGTCGTTCTATCTCTTCTACAGAGTCTCTTTGAGTCAGAATCAACTCAATGGCAGTAAGGTTTAATTTTTTGAGAAATCTTTATGGGAGCAGACAGCCTAATCTTTCTCAGCAGCCAATAGGTTTGAACTGCTGACTTTGTCTTCAATAGTCCAACTCTTAACTCACTGTACCACCAGGGTTCTTATGAGGGAAGGGTTTTTAAAATTACTTGTATCTTTCTCTATCCTCCAAACCCAGTGTGTCATCTTGAGTGTCTCCTTTGCTCTAAGAAGGGCCACTACAGTGTAAGCATAAGCATGTCTACAAGCGATTCTGTGGTTGATTGGAATAGACTGACTGGGGTCTCGTGGCAGGAAATGACAAGAGGCACTCCCAAAGTGAATTCACCCCCAAAGGGAATGCACCATGATGGAAATGGAGGATCTGGAAATGATACCCTAGCTCCCCAGCCCTAAGGAAAGAGAAGAGGGGTTCTGATGTGGGATGGAGCAGACCATGCAAAACCTTCCAGACTCAGTAATTGGACAAAATGGTGGTGCTTGAAGAAAAACAGTCAAGCAAACCACCACATTACAGACCTCACTTGGTGTGAGGATCTTAACTGGAAAGAGATGGGTGCGCCCACCATTGTTGGGTTGGTCTACTATATTTTTCAGATCACAGGATGCACCCGTTTTTTGCAGCAAGAAAACAAGAAAATTATATTCTGAACCAAATAGTACCAGTATAGGAAAATATTTATTAAAATAAAGCAAAATATGGCAATATTTAAGTGTAAACTCAATAGTAGTTGTAAGAACCATCATCACTGTCCTCCAGATAGAAGGTTATGTGTGGGTCCTTGTGATTGGCTGCCCCTCTCTACCCACCTTTCCTCCACCCATTCGGTAACTTCACTTCACTACTGGTGCTGAGGGGTTCATCTGCCCTGAGTTGCCCGAATTTCCAGTTCCCATCTGTACAGTGTACCTCTCCCAGTCCAGTTGGATTTGTAGGGTAAAATTGGGATCATGATAGTTTTTGGGAGGAAGTCTTCAGGAACTAGAGGAAAGTTATATGCTTCATCGCTGCCTCACTGCACCTAGACTGGCCTGTCTCCTTCCCGTGACTCCCCTGTAAGGGGGTGTTCAATTGCCCACAAGTGGTCCTTGGGTCCCCACCCTGCTATCCCCCTCATTTGTAGTGATGTGATTCTTATTCTTTGATGCTCAATACCTGTTCCCTTCAACCCTTCTTGATCACAGACTTCTTCCATGTGGGCTTTGCTGCTTCTGAGCTGAATGGCCACTAGTTTCTCTTCAAGCCTTTAAGACCCTAGACACTTTATCATTTGGTAGCTGAGCACCGTCAGCTTCCTCCACTCTGTTTGCCTCTGTACCCATTTGTCTTCAGTAATCATATCGGGAGGGTGGGCATGTATTGATATGATTTTTGCTCTTTGATGCCTGATACCTGATTCTTTCAACACCTCATAGTCACACAGGTTGGTGTGCTTCTTTTATGGTGGGCTTTGTTGCTCCAGGGCTAGATGACTGTTTATTTACCCTCAAGCCTTTAAGACAGCAGACACTATATCATTGGAGGAGTGGGCAAGGGGAGACATCAGGCAACATCATATATGACAAAATAATAATTTATAAAGTAATGAGGGGTGGTAGGGCAGGGGGAGCAGGGAAGGAAGGGAAAGGGATGAGAAGCTGAAAGTAAGGGCTCAAGTGGAAAAGCAGATCTTTGGAGAATGATGACAACAGCAGGCAGGCAAAGAGGCTTAGCAAAGTATATGTATGTATGCATTGTGATAAATGATGTACAATCCTCCAATAAATTGATTAACTAAAAATTTAATAAGGATTAATATTAGAAATAAGAAAAGAAAGGGGGAACCAATAACAAGGATCTACATATAACCTCCTCCCTGGGGTACAGACAACAGGGAAGTGGGTGAAGGGACACATTGGACAGTGGACAGTATGACAAAATAATGATAATTTGTAAATTAATAAGGGGTCATAGGAGAGGGGCAGGCCGTGGGAGGGGTAATATGGGGAACCGGTACTGGGGGGCTTAAGTTGAGGGAGGATGTTTTGAGACTAATGATGACAACAAATGAGCAAATGTGGTCTGCATACAATTGACATATGTATGAGCTCCCAATAAAATGATTTAATCAAAAAAGAACCTCATCACTTTCATTAAGAAATGAGGCGGAGTTTACGCTGTATCCATCATGTAACCTGACTGACATTGAGACTCCAAGAGACAGGACTTCCCCTGAACATACCGCAATCCACCGCATGCAAACAGCAGCAGACAGTAAGCGGGTGCATAGGATCATAAACACATATTCTGGGGGAACATGCCTTGGGACCATAAGATACACCCTCGTTTTCCTCCCACTTTTTTTCTGGGGGGGGTGGGGTTGTAAAATACAAATACAGTAATTTTTAACACAGTGCGGAAATGAGGACAACATTCTGGAGTGGTCATATATATCAGTTCTCTCTCCGAGAGGCATGTCTTATTACAAGAGATACTTTTAGTCTGAGTTATCTGCATAATTCTGAGAAAGAGAGATGGTATAGGGACTCTGACGACATGACCTTGCCAGAACCAGAGACTGGAACCATAGTTTGACAAACCAAAGGATGTGATTTCATTTGTATCAAAGAGGGGACTCCAACCATCAAGCTCATGGAGACTCCAAAGGGACCACAGAGACCCAGCTTCAGTCCTCATCATCACAAAGCACAGAACAAGACCAGTGGGTCCGGGGGACCCAGAGCTCTACAAATCAGTCTTTGCCATTGTGCAAGCTCGCAACTCCTCCTAAGAGTTAACCAATCAATAAAAAAAAAAAAATTCAATTATCTGAGGTTCAGAGACAACAGCAAATACAGAGTGGCTCCGATTGAGAGTGGCCCTGTAGGACAGAGTAGCACTGTCCATGTGAGTTTCCGATGGGAACAGAGAGCCTCCTCTTTCCCCCAAAGAGCAGCTAATGGTTTCAAACTGTTGTAGACCTCAGACCCGTTCTGACATTTAAAGATTGCACCTGCTATTTCCAACTTCACACTTGGGGAACTATGCCATTTCATTGTCTCTAGCCACTAAGCTGTGGACTAAGTGGTGGACCTCTCACTCGACAGCGAGGTCAACAGTTCAAACCCACCTAGTCACTAGAAAAGAATAAGTCAGTGGTAGAATTGGTGCCTTCCATGAGGGGGACTTGGGAAGGTAGGCTAGCAGACAGACAAAGGGCAGACAAACCTTTCAGACGCACATGACACAGCCTCTCTTCCAAGGCCTCTGAGTGAGTTGAAAACATAAAACCTTTTGGTTAACAGAGCAGTGCTTATCCATTGCTCCACCCAGAGATTCCAGGAACTCCTTGGTGACCTGTAAATCTTTCTGACATTTAGTGATCCGTGTCTACCAGTCTGCAAGACTTATATGAGTCTGGCTGATAAAATATCTGACCCAAGGTGAGTCAGTGTTGGTTCTTTCCATGATTGAAGGTATTTTTCTAGGCAGATTATTTCCCACAAAGTCTCACTGGCACAGGTTTTCTAGCCATGAATCAGTCCAGTGCCTGGCAGATAACGACTATGACAGATAAAAAACTTTCTGACTAAACAATGCATGACTCTGAGAAGTCCAGCACCCCCTTTCCTAATGTTACTATATCCCATGGAGCCCTGGCTGTGTAGGGGTTAGGTATTGGGCTGTGATCTGCCTGGTTGGTAGTTCAGGTTACCTGCAAGGTTATCTACTCCCATAACCAGTTACAGTCTTGAAAACCTACCTGGGGTGGGGGTAAGGGCAGTTACTGTGACTCAGCAGTGACTCCATGGCAGTGAATGAGTTGAGTTATTGCTAAGATAAAGCTCTGCAGGCAAACTCATCAATCTTTGAAGAAATCTCTTCAGACCAGTGAGCCTGACAATGAGTAACACTTGCAGAATTTCTAGTAAACAGTTCAAGTCAGCTGGTGGTTAATGAGCCTTACCTCAGGTCAGTGGTTCTCAACCTTCCTAATGCCGAGACCCTTTAACACAGTTCCTCATGTAGTGGTGACCTCAGCCCCACCCCATGCAACCATAAAATTATTTTCATTGCTACTTCAAAACTGTCATTTTGCTACTGTTATGTATTGGCAAAAGGATCGTTCAACTCCCAAAGGGGTCATGATCCACAGGTTGAGAACCATTGGTAGTCTATGTATTCATAGTCAGGTTAAAGCTCCTCTGAGTGTAGCCTGTGGCCCTAGAAGAAGGTTGAATGTCACTGAGCCTCAGTTTCCTCATCAGTAAAATAAGACTGATCATCTTCCCTCAAAGAGGGTTATTACCAGAAATCAAAACGTTGTCACCAGTGTCCACTTGGAGTTTCTTAAATTGTCTTACTGCCATGTACTTCACACATCATACAACATAATCAATCATTTTATCATATTAAGATTTGTTTAATCATCACCACAATTCATTTCAGAATATATTCTTTTTGTAATCATTGTTGTTAGCCAACCACACCCCCCCCATCTCTCCCCATCCTCCCCTGCCCAGCCCCTAGTCACTGTCTTCATAGTGACTTCCTAGAGGAGGCACCTTGGTGAGAAGTCTCCAAGGAGAGATGTATCCTTGACTTCATAGACAGAAAATCATTCAAAACACAAACAGGAAGCAAATGAGAGAGACAAAAACAAAAAGCCAACAATAATGGCTAGACAAGACATAGACAAACTTTTTGGAAGAAGAAATATTAAAATATAAGTATTTTAAATTAATTTAAAACAGAATTATTAAAAACAGAAACCATTTCAAAATGGCTCCAAGGGGAGATCAAATGACAGGATATTACATTTTAACCTCTCTACAGCTTTTAAGCTACATCAATATCCCAGATTAATATCATATACATTAACACAAACATTAATTCATACTTAGTATCTACAATAGATAGAAAATCTTGGCAGCCCTCGTGTCATAGTAGTTATACATTGGGATGGTAACCACAAAGTCAATAGTTCGAATCCACCAGTCACCCTGCTGGAAAAAGATAAGGCTTTCCATTCTGGACAGTTAGAGTCTTGGGAACTGGGGCAGGTCTCGCCTGTCCTACAGAGTTTCTGTGCATCAGAATTGGCTCAGTGGAAGGAAGTTTGGAAGTGTGAATCTGTGCCTCTATTATGTCCAGTGGCTACCCCTCATGAGCACTGTTCAGTTCAGAAACAAGTGTGCCTTCTTGGCTCCAGGTAGGAAGTCACCAAGAAGACAACGATGAACGAGGTGTGCTCCTGCTGGTGTCATGGAGGAGCCAGATGGGCGTGGGGATCCATAAACAGGATGAGTGCAGAGAGGGAGGCCCACACAGAGACACGGCCAAGAAGGGGCCACAGAAGAACAGCAGAGGGAGAGGTGGGAATCGAGAGGAGCTTCCTGGAGGAACATCCTGGTGAGAATCCTTGGAGGAGCAAAGTCTGAGGAATAAAAGAATGAGCTCAGGAGGAAAGTGAGCTGCATGAGCAAAGTCAAGGTGAACAGCAGTATCTTGGTATTTCTGGAAGAGCTAGCTCAACACTAACATTTTTACCTTCTCACCAGTTTTATTGGCACGCAATTTATATATCATACAGTCGAGTAGTTCAACCATTCAATTGCATCAAGGGGAGTTGTACAATCACTACCACCTCTATCTTAGAGCCTCCCTGCCCCCCACAACCCATGGTTAAAACACCTTTGAACTGAGTTGTACAATCACTATTGGTTTAGTGCCCCTCCCACCTCCTGATTTCATTATTTGCCCCCACAGTCCCCTTTCCCTCCCTATAGCCCATCTGCCACCCCTACATTCCCTATAATATCTCATTTCAGTTATTATCATTCATCCACTCTTCCTGTGCTTCATGGCTGGAAAACCCAACAGAAAGCAATGAAAAACAAATTGTGCTAAGATGGTAAGGATAAGATCATTTTAGCATAAAGATAAAAATACAAATAATGCCTAAGAAGGAGGAAACCCCCATCAACATTCAAAAAGCCAGGGAAGACATTTCTGTCATTGAACAGCTAAGAGATACTTGCACCCAGTACAAATCCAGGATGTACTTTCTACTCTTTATGGGAGTAGAAAACCTTGTGTTTCTCTAGTGGAGCTGGCTGGAGGTTTCAAACTGCTGCCCTTGCAGTTACAGCACAAGGAGTAACTACCCTGTCCTGCAGGGTTACAATCAACTTGATGACAGTAAGGTTAGTTTGGTTTTAATAGTTCAAGGTCAGACTGGCACGAAGCTGCAGAGAGGCACAGGTTGTATGTGTTTGAGCAGCAGAATGGGGCTCCAGGTCACAGAGAGCTCAGATAAGGCTGTCAGGGGAAGGAATCCTTGTCTTCCATGCCAGAGATCCATGTCTGATTCCCAGCTCGTGTGCTTCACACACGGCCACTGCCCATGGGGACCGAGGGCAGCTCTGACGCTGAGTGAACTGAGCAAGCAGCGATACAGAACAGCCTGGAGACCGCCTTTCAAAACTCAGCCTGCGACAATCCAATCTGCAGCCCATCCTGGGGGAGTGCAAAACCAGGCGGCACTCATTGTATGGTGTGTGGGGCCACCACAGGTTGGGCTGACTTGGTGACAGTTGGCAACAACTGAGGTGTGTGTGTGTGTGTGTGTGTGTGTGTGTGCAAACCTCAGCCTGGCAATGGGATGTTGTCGTGGTTAGGTGCCATAAGCCTGTTCCAAGTCCTATTGACAGAGTCAAACACTTCTCAGTCCTCACAATTGTTACCCTTGAGCCCACACAACACAGTCACTATGAGGCTCCATCATGGGGGGGGGGGGTCTTCCTTTTGTTGACTGTCCCTCTCCTCTACCAAGCAGGAGGTCCTTTTCCAGAGACATGTCCAACAAACTTGAGACAAAAATCTTGCCATCTTAGAGTTTTCAGATCACATTTTTTTCCAAGACAGATCAGTTTGATTCTCCGAGAGTCCAATAGTCTTCTCCAGTACCATAATGTAAATGCACTGTTGCTTAGTTGGTCTTTGTTCGGCAATGGCCAACTTACACATGCACACAAGGCCATTGAAAATGCCATGGCTTGGGTCAGGCACACCATGGTCCTCAAAATGATGTCCCTGAACGTCAACAGTCTGAACAAAGCCACGTGCAGCTGGTTTGTCCAATGCATGATGCTGTCTGATCTCTCGACCCCTGCTTCCAGGAGGCTTGGATCCAAGCAGGAACAAATCCTTGACAAGCACATCCTTCTGTGGTCAGGAGGATGGCTAGTGAAAAGTGACAGACTGGCCATCAGACAGCCCTCAGTAACTCCTCACCAGGAAAAGAATCCTGTGGTCTTACCTTTGGGAAGCTGTTCAAGAAGGAGATGAGGGAATGAAGTGATAGGTAGAAGGATAAAAGCACATTAGAAGATGCCTGACTGAGGTAAAAGACTGGTCACCTTTACCCCACTTGCTGAATATCATCACAGCATGATATTCATGCTGTTGATGACACAGTCCCTTGCCATCCATGATCCCCAGGAGACACTCTGCCTGGCACTAGCTTGTGACAACCTGTTTCCAACCACTTTTTAAACATAGTCACTGGTCACACAAGTCACAGGGACGCCTCTGATATTTGCCGCATCCTCCTTTTGACATGGTGCGTAGGCTCCATCTGCCTGTAATCCTAGGATTTTCCCCATTTTCCAGACCATCTTATTCAGAAGTTGAAAGGAATGTGTAGCTCAGGTTCCTTGTCTGATTTTCACTGGGCAGACTATATCCCTTAAAGTTAAATAGGGAAAGAAGGGGAAACAAACAAACAAACAAAAACCCAAATGGTATCGTAAAGAATTTGAAGACAAATGCCTTGTGGTCTCAATGCTGGGAATGCTGCCCTGTTCTGTCAAATCGAAACCAGGCTAGATGATGATTTCTATCCCAGGATAATATCTCTATTCCCAGCCCCAGAATAATTCTAATCCCCTCCCAGTGCTCACAAGGAGACTGTCGGAACAGGGATCGGGAGATGTTGATGTGCAGGCTCTGTTCCCAGGAGGCCCAGTACAGATGAGAGTCAATATTTCAATTGCTGGTGATTAGGAAACCCACACACCAAGTCTAGAACAGTCGGGAATCAAAACCGGGGAATCACAGAACACTGTATCTCACACACCTGACAGGGATGGGTTATCAGATGTCACAATTGTAACACGTCTGCAGCATCAGACCCGTTACGCTTGTCCTTTTGGGGGACTTATACAAGTTTATGTAAAATCCTCAGAAGAAACTGAGACTGCTCAAAGAGAGGGCTGGCTGCCAAGAGACAGAGGCTGTAGATTGCCCATGGATTTGGCCCAGACTCATTTAATCCTGGGCATAAGGTCAGACCTTTTCACTGGCTCATCGATCTCCTAGAGGAGATCAACAGGCCTTTATTCCTAGTGGCAGCACAGCAAGGCACCAGCCTCCATGCACAGACAGGGGGTGACTGTGCATTAGGTGGGTCTCCTGCATGGAAGGCAAGAAGTCTGCGACTAAGCTCCCACTGCCCCCCTCAAATCAGGTGTTCCGATCAGCAGTTTGTCAGGGCAAGGGGAAGAAAGAAGATGGGGGTGGGGTGGGGGAGAAGGCGGGCCTTCAAGTACAACTCTACTCTTGTTATTGGGGTATTAAAAGCCAATGAAATTAGAAGGGGGGTGATTTGGCTTGGGGTATGGGCATCTTTGACAGAAATTCCCTGGGCACATGCCCTTCCCCACTTTCTACTCCCACCCCCACCCCCTTGCTGCCAAAAGGCATTAGGAAAATCCAGGCCACTAAAAGTTAATCTCAGCCAGGGGTATCTTTCTGATTTGTATCAAAGGGAAGGTCTTGAAACTACAGTGCAATTCATATCAACCCACACGTGGAGACATGCTTGTGCAGGCTGAAATGGGGGTGGGGGGGTGGATTTCACACTCATCTTTTCTTCTTCAGAAAGGGGATTTTCCTCTGGGAGAAAGGATGCCTCACACATCTTGGGGCCATTCAGGCTTTCCCAGGACCAAATGGGCTATTGCAGGGCAATTCTTGGTCTGGCACTCCCAGGTGTACACAAAGACAAGCGCTAAGGAGGAAGGAGTGGCCAAGAGCCTCACTCAAAGACCTAATTGCAACTTTGACAAGCATCAGGAGATCAAAGGCATCTCCCCACCTTCTTTGATCTCCAGATAAACTCATTTAGCACTCTCCCCTGGCAGGGCCTGGGGAATACAGCCCTCCCTTCCCACTCCCCCATCTCTTTCTAGTTTAAGTCATTCCACTGGGAAGCATTTTCAAAGGGGGGAGCATAAGCAAAGACTTTGAGGTGCAACTCACGGTGCTGGATGTAGTAAAAAAAAACATGATCATACTAATCCCAGCTTGGGAAATAAAAATGAAAAATGAGCCAGTAAGGCCCGGGGGGCTCAGACTTGGGGTGATTGTGTGCATGCTGGGATAGAACTGGACTTCTGCAGAAGTAGATCACCAGGGGTACCCTGAAAAGCTGCGGCTCTCACAGCTTATATGAGCGAGGCAATGGTCACTGGTGAAGCACTTTCCTTCCATGCAGGAGGCCCTGGTTCCATTCCTCACCAGGGCACCTCATGCACAGCTTCCACCTGTCTGGGAAGGGAGGCTTGTGTGTTGCTGTATGCTGAATGGAATTCAGCAGGGCTTCCAGACTAAGATGGACTAGGAAGTTCATTTTCTTCTGAAAGTGAACCAGTGGAAACTCAAGGGAGCGCCTCCAACGTCCAGCCTGTATCGTTCCCAGCTGAGTGCTTTAACCATTGGCCTCATTCTCATGCAAAAAGCACTCACTGTCATTCAGTGAATGCCAACTCAATGCGCCTACAGGACAGAGTAGAACTGTCCCAGTGAGTCTCTGAGAATGAGACTCTTCACAGCTATAGAAAACCACGTCATTTCCTACAGGACAGCAGGTGGATTCGAACCCAGCAACTCTAAACTCAGGAGTCAGGATTCTAGCCCAAATGTCTCTAACTTGTAGACTCAGGATCTTCCCACTGCTTGGTGCTGCCTCCTCCCCAGTGTAGCAGGACCACCCCTGAGGCTTATTAATGGTCCCAATACAAACGGGGTTTTGTTTTTGTTTTTTCATTCCAGGTAACTCTTTTCATGTGCATCAGAAACTCTGGATTTTATCCTGGAGAGCACCCCATTGTCCTCCTATTCAAAATGGGGGTGTATAGGGCAGCCAGTCTAAGAAAGGAGGGTAGATCTGAATGAAGCGTAAGGTCCTTAATGTTCCTGGTGGTTTCCCTCACATGGAGAAACTTGTGTCAGGCCATTGACCTGCACTGAGTTCAAGTTAGGACACCAGCTGATTATGAAATCCCATCTTCTGGATTCCCTAGGGTGGATGGCAGTCTCAAACTCCAGCAGGCAGCTGAGTCCCCTGGAGGGCTTGTTAAAAGCCCACAGTTTGCTGGTCCACCCCCAGAGCTTCTGACTCAATGGGAATTTACATTTCTAATAAGTTCTCAGGAGCTCCTGGTGCTGCTGGTCTGTAGAACTACACTCTGAGAACCAGTGCTTTAGGATTTGAAAGAGGGCTCCCCTTTCAAACAAACAAAAAAACTATAAACAACTCAGTATTGGGAATTTGCACCCACTCACATACACTGTGGAATTCAAGGCCATTCTCCCATCTCCATCACTTGAAAATCATTCGCCTCTTCAACAAATAGTGTCTGCATTATTCATTCACTCTGTTAGATGTGAATTAGACCCACACCATGTTCTGGAAAGAGTCCTGGTAGCACAGTAAACTAGGCATTGGGCTACTGACTGCAAGGTCGAATGTTCAAACCCACCAGCTGCTCTGAGGGAGAAACATGAGGCTATCTGCTCCTGTAAAGATTCGCAGTTTTCAAACCCTTGCTGATAGTCTCTAGGAGTTAGAATTGCCTGAATGACAAAGCTTTTTGATAGGGGGCCTCAGGGGAAACCCTGAGTATTGCAAACAAGGAATCATCCTAGCTGCTAACCCAGAGGGTGGAGTTCATACTGGAAGGGCTCACAAAAAGGGTGTGGTGGGGGTGGTGGGGAGATCCTGTCAATCTAGTGCCAAACCCAGCAGTGGAGAATGGTGCAGAACATGGCTCTATGGTGTCACACGAGCATCTCCAGGAGTCAGAATCACCCAATGACATCTGACTTGGTTTGGCATCATCAGAACACACAGAAGGATGAGACCAGTTCTTGTCAGCACACAGGAGACAATCGAGTAAAGAAAATCATGCCACTGAGAGAAAGAGTTTGTCATAGAGGAAGGTAAGGTGGATCAGAAAGGAAGGGGGATCCAGGAAGAGCAGACCTCACTATTTATCCCTTGAGCTGAACTGAGAAGGTGGAGAGTGGGCTAGTGTGGAGGGGGAAGCAGGGAGGAACAGTCTGATGGAGGAAGCAGCTAGTGTGAAAGCTCAGAGAAGTGAAACAGCAGATTGTTGATGGCTGCAAGGAGTTGAGGGGTGAAAGATTTCATTCTTTTACTTTAAGATGATGATGCCCTAAGTGGTTCTGAGCCAAAGAGTGAGTTCAGTTATTTTAATAATTTGTAAATCCTGATGACATCACTTAAAATCTGACATCATTCGGAAAACCCATCTCAGTGGAGGGACCGGGCGTCTCACACAAGAAGGCCGCTGTTGTAGAGAGGTCTTCTAGAGATGGTGAAGAGGTGAGTGAGGTGGGACAACTTGGGATTGAAGGAGGACATAGGTCGTGTGCTTATGTTAATTTCATGATTGAGATGTGGGGGTGGAGTCTAGCCTGTTAATCTGGAGATAGCCATTGAGTAGCCAATGAGGCCTCCGTGTAAGCATGGCTTTCTCCTGAGACTTCTCAGAAATCTCAAGGCATTTCCCTCATGGAGATGAGAAGCTATCTCCCCAGTTGTTGGGAGTTAGTCTCAGAGACGACGAATTATGGACACGATAAGATGGCAGTGTCCGATGAGCTGGAGGAGCCAGAGGAGAAGCCACACGGCTTTACCCTGATGGAACCAGACCTCTGAAGCTGGCAAAGCCACGTGGAGACCCTCGCCAGTGCTGAGTTGCCTCTACCACCACTGCATGCTGTTGATGGACCCTGAGCCCTGAAAGTGAGGAGCCGTGGGGAGACCCTGCCAGCACCCAGACTCTGCACCCACTACCTGTGACTTCATGAGTTGGAAGGAGATGTTATAGACTGGTATTGGGCACATGGGCTAATATTGGACTTATGGCTTTGAGCTGGACTGGGTTGGGATGTTTTCTTAATGTCTTATTCCTCTTGTATATAAACTGTACTCTTATATCCATATGCATGCCTATGAGTTTGTTTCTTTAGTTTACCCAGACTAACACCCCATTACCCAAAGAGCACGCAAAGTGTGGGGGGATGGAATGAAATATGCTGATGTGTGTTTATACCGCTCTCCTCATCTATCAGTGCCTTGTCTGTGTACCTCTGCCCCATACAATTCCCACCTTCTCTGGGATTGTGATAGCTTATTAGCATTGGCTTAATTTGACTCTCCTTCCCACTCCCAAGCAAACTCAAAATCCAAGCCCACAGCCATGAAGCCCGTTCTGGCTCCTCAGGACCCTAGCTAAGCTGTCCGAGACTGCGAAGGCTTCAAGGTTCACTCTCCTCCTGGTCCAAAGTTATCAGACCAACTCCTGCCCCTCAGCACCACTGTGGGCCACCATTCTGAGTATTCATTCATTCATACATCCAACACCATTTAGCAGGTCTGTTAGGGCAGACAAGCAAACACACAGATACTCAATGTGCATTCAAGCACCTTGCACTGTAAGAAAGGCCCAGCTGGCAGACCAGTTAAGCGTTTGTCCAGGAACTGAAAGTCCTGCCATTTGCATCCATTAGTTCTTCTTCGGTAGAAAGATGGAGTGGACTGCTTCCTGAAAGATGACAGACTTGGAGCTCATGGTTTCCTCCAGGAAAGGTTTACTGGGAACCCACCAGTGTGGTTCTACCCAGTCCTACCTGGCTCTGATGGGGATCACCTTGGTGGCAATGGATCTGTGCATCTTCAGAACGGAGGGACAGTAAGTGTCGAAGCTTTGCTGCCACCCCATCCCAGAGGAACTATGGCAACCTCGAAGCATCTGGGGAGTTAGGTCAGGTGACGCAAAAAGCATTGGGGAGACTGCCAGCAACCCTGGAAAATTCAAAAGTCAATCCGGTCCATTGTTGCTGTCATCAGTGCAGTGAGTGTCCCCATTTCCCCCAGTGCATGCCTGCTTTCCATATGCACAACAACGGGCATGTTGGATCCTTCCTGAATCCCACTTTCTTACAGCACAATGTGCTGTGAAACTACCCTTTCCCTGCTCCTTTTTGATCCCTCACCATTTTCTGTGTTAAAGGTTCATTTTTTGGTAATGGAGCTGATAGCAGCTGAAACAGTGGTTCTCAATCTTCCTAATGCCGCCACCCTTTAATAGAGTAGTTCATGTGGTGGTGACCCCCCAACCATAAAATATTTTCATTGTTACTTCATAACTGCAATTGTGCTACTGTGATGAATCAAGCGACCCCCAAAGGGGCTGTGATCCACAGGTGGAGAACTGCTGAGCTAAAAGAACAATGTACTCGGGTCTACAAAAGGTTAACCCGATAATTATGACAAGGCCTGGCAATTCACACAAGTACATCAGTGTTCACTGCAGCCCTTGTGACGGCAGCCAAAAATGATAAATAACCCCAAGGTTCATTAACAGATGAATGGATAAGCAAAAGGTGGTAGGTACACTCAATGGGGCATCACCCAGTCATCTCAATAACCAGTCACAAAATGGAATGGAGTTCTGATCAAAGTGACAAGATGGATGGATCCTGAAAACAATATGCTGGGTGAGAGGAACTGGACACACAAAGACAAATCATGTACGATTCCATTCAGATGAAGTCCCCTGGGACTGGTGGCCAGGGGCAGGAGGGAGAGGCAACTCACTGAGTAGATGGTTTCCTTTGGGGGCAATGAGAATACCTTGGAAGATCATAGAGTTGGTGATGGCAGAGGACTGTGAATGCATTCATGTGCCATGGAATAGCATACTTCAAGGTGGCTAATTTGCAACCTGAATAGTTACTCACACTAGTGTGTGAATAATACCAACAGTAGCAGCTGCTGGGGGGTGCTTCTTCATTCTTCACCTCTTCCTCCCTACTATAAACCCAATGAAATGGCTTGCTTTCCCAGCCTCCCTAGGTGGCTATGGGCCATGTTGGGCCAGTGATACAGAGACCCAAGACCTACTCACTAAGAGGCAGACAAATCCGGTATCCTCTGGCATCCTTCCGTTCACGTGTGAATGGGACATGACAGGGGGCCACTAGCAAGAGGGAAAAGTCAAGACTATCAGGAAATGAGTTACTGGCCTCTCTTCCTTACAGATCAGAGAGACTTTTGAGGTGGAAGAATCAATCTTGTCCTTCCCAAGAACACAGATTATTTGAGAGCCATAAATATACATATTTTCCCCAATAAAATGATTTTTTTAAAGAAGAAAAGAAAAAATGAATCCATACTTGACCAATGCTTATCACGGGTGAAAGAGGAAGAGTTTTTGCTGGGGGGGGGGGGGAAGGGGCAATTGAGTTTATGTTAATAATGGTGGAATAATTTGGAAAAGGATATTGAGAATGATTGTCCAACATGAAAAGTATAATCAATGGCACTGAATTATACATGCAGAAGTTGTTGATTTGAAGACTGTTTTGTTGTGCACATTTTGCTATAATTAAATAAAATAATTCCACATACAACAAGGAGTACAAGGAAGAAGAAAATGTTGTAAAATTGATTGAGATAATTGTTTTTAACTCATCTGGATATGATTAAGCTATAGCATCATATGACTTGTCAAGTACCAATAAAACTGTTGAAAATTAAAAAAAACAAATATACATATTCTTTAAATGAAATATCTATTATCTGAATAATATCCTTTACTAGCTTACAAATAAAATGTTGATAGTTGTATTTTGATTTTCTATTTTACTTCAGAGACACATAGGGCTCTTGAGACTGTTTGCATCCCCTGTAATAGACACACACCTGTGAAGCCTTAGCTCTCACGAGCCACTCCTTTCCCCAGCACCCTACCTCTCCCTGTGTCCTCCTCTGGTACTCCGCTGCATTTGTCTTCTTCTTCTGATCACTGGCTTTCTCCACTGCTGTCTCCTCTGTAGACCCTGCCCTAGTATTGGAAAGCAGGCATCACCTTCCTTATTGACCTACTTCATATAGGGATTTGAGGTTTTAACCTCAGCTTTAATCTTTTCCCAAGGTTCATGTATACCCTAGTCCACACACACCCTTCCCCAGGGTTATAAAAAAGAATGGAATAATAGTCTAGAACTTAATGGTTTTCCCTGGCATTTCCAAATCCTGAATCTTGAGTTACTCTGTATTCAAGATCATTCTGCCTCTCTTTCTGGTTGCTTCTTCCCCCTTATTATTATTTTATGTGGAATAATTATTAATGCTGGCTGCAAGAAAGACCAGGGTTCCTACACTAGCTATTCCTGGAGAACTGAGCAGTGGTAGCCAAGTCATGTACTTTCTTTCGCCTTCAAATTCCTTTTGGAAAATGAAACCATTGTACATTTCCTTATAGATCTTTATAAGGTAGGGTCATTATAAATCCTTAATAAGGACTTATTTCAGGCACCAACAGAGATAAGACATCAGTTTGAAAAGAGCCTCTATTGTAATCACATGAATCCTGAGAAAATTGAAGCCATCATATTACTTGGAATTTCTAACAGGATCCTCATTGTTCAGTGCTACAATACTTGTCTTCCATGTGAGAGACCCAGGTTCAATTCCCAGTCAATGCACCTCATGCAGTTGCCACCTGTTCCCCAGTAAAGGCTTATGTGTTGTTATGATGCTGAGCAGGTTTCAGCAGAGCTTCCAGACAACAGACTAGGAAGAAAGGTCTGGTGATCTAAATTCAGTCAATGAAAACCTATGGGTCCTGTGCAACCCTGTGATTTTCCATGCAAATATGGTACCTGTAAGACAATATGGGTGAAGTTTAACCTGTCAATCAGGTTGCATGAGCGAGATAAATGACACATTGAAAGTGAGTTCCTCTCTCTCCTGGTGGTTGGATCAGCACTGGCTGAGTTAGCTTCCATGTCTCAACATGTGTGCTGTGCTACTTGTGAACCAAGCCATCCCATGGACCATGGTTGTATGCCACCACCCACCTTGGCATATTTGCTGCCTACTGGCCATCACTCCAGGTGCCCCAACAACTGCCAGCCACTCTACCTACACCATGAGGTTCCATGGTGGCCTGCTTTGCTACACTGCACTACCGGCCTCCACTATACCTCACCACCTCATCCTCCTACTCTCTGCTTCCTTGACCTTGGGTCAATGACAACATGAGTTGGAAGGACCTTCAGTATGTGAGTTCTCCTTGAGTGTGAGTTGGACTGAGCTCTCTGTATTGTTGTGTGGACTAATTTGCTACTATATTCCTTTTCGCTATATAAATCTATCTTTTTATCTGTATATAATCCTAAGTGTCCTGGCCTAGCTTCCCTCAAGAACCTTGCATAACAGAGGTCCCAATGGTCCCATCAGAAACCGACCATGTGCATGACACAGGACTGGTCCCGATTTTGTTCTGCTCCTTCTGGGATCAAGAGCTGACTTCATGGCAGTTACAACAACTGTAACAGGAGCAGCACTATTAATAATGCCAGAGTCCATACTGATAGGCAAAGACACCTCTGCCTCTCTATTGCCATATGACCCAACATCATCAGCAACTCGCTCACTGGGTTAAGCAAGATCTCATCTTCCAAGTTCCCTTTGTTCTAGAGAAGGAGTAATGCATTACCAAAAAAAAAAAACAACTAAATTTGCTTATTCCATTTCACCATCTTTGTGGGAGAAGCTGGGGCAGATTCCCCAGGGGAGATGAGCTGGAGGGTGCTGCCAGGGTGGAGTGGGGCCCCAGAAAAGTAGAAGAAGCTAGAAGAAAATGTACGTCTGCCCCAGAGACAGTCCTCACTAGAAACTTTTCTTCTCTGATGCTGTGTTCATTCCCTTTTGTGGTTTAAAAAGAACGTGTCCTGTTTGGGCTCCCATGATACTTTTTATTTTCATATTCCATGAGATTAAATTTGCCTAGTCCACCCATGACAAATTGTGATCTGGGGCACGGAATGTGGGATGCAAAGAAAGGGAAAAGATGGGCTCAAGAACAGTCCAAGGAGGTAAAAATGCTTATGCACTATAAGAATCTTATTGACTTAAGTTCCGGGTTGGTCTTCCAGGCAAGGGAAACCATCTTTTAAAACAAACAAACTTGTAGTTCCCAGAAAAGACGCAGGTATGGTTAGTAGGATGGGATTTGGTTTTGTTTTTCAGGCTTCGGCCCCGTGGTAAAAGGTCAGGGTTGTGTTGTAATCCACTCCATGCCCTTCTCCCGTAATCCTAACCACAGCACTCCGAAAGCTAGGCAGTGTGCAATTAGTCAAATGAAATGTTGTTTTCTAAACAGCTTCTCAATACCTTAAGTGATGGCTGAGTTTTAGGATGATTTGAGTAAACTCTGGTGGTCAAGATTTCAGAATGCTTTCCTTAGTTAACCAGATGCTGTCAGGTCTTTCCGAGTCATGACAACCTCATTGTGTTCCAGAAGAACTGTGACCCATGGGGTTTTCAATTGACTGATTCTATTGCAAGTAGATTACTAGATCTTTCTTTTAAAGCTTCTCTGCATGGACTCAAATCACATATATATATGATATATATAATCATATATATGTGCTGTAAAGCTCTTGTAACATTCCATACATTAATTTTGTCGAGTATATTTGTACATATACATACACATATGTCATCATCATTTCCCAAACATTTTTTGCTCGAGTCCTTGGTATAGGCTTCTCTTTTTTTCCCTTCCCTGTCACTCATAAATCCTTCATCAATTACATATTGATATTATTATTTCATATCTTACACTGTCCGTTGTTTCCCTTCACCCACCTTTCTGTTATTCATCCCCTTCAGAAGGGGGGTGCTATATATCTGACCTTGCGATGGGTTCCCTATTTCTCTCCTTTCCCCTTGCCCAACCATCCCTGTATCCTCATGATATCACTACTCCCACTCCTGTTTCTAAGGGGTTTACCTGTCCTGAATTCTGTGTGTTGGGAATTCTTATCTGTATCAATGTGTGTTCTCCAGTCTAGCCAGATTTGTAAGGTGAACTCGATCGGGGTAATGGTAGGGAGGAAGCATTCAGGTACTAGAGGAATGATGCGTGATTTCTCAGCGCTATACTACACGTTGGCTGAATCATGCCTTTCTTGTAACCCTCTGTGGGAGGAATATCCAATTGGCTATAGATGGACTTTGGGTCACCACTCTAACCTCCCTGGTTTGCATCAATTGGACTCAAACCTTTAACTGAACCATTAGCAAGCAAATGAGCCCAATTAAACATTTGTAACCCCTCAGGGACTCCAGTTTCCCTAGAAAGAAGCTATTAAAAGCTGTTTCCCTTAAAATAAACTAATACAAGAGCAAGATAAGGCAAACTATACCTGTCTCACATGATGAAGGTCTTGAAAATTGATTATAAGGGAAGTGTAGCAAAGGTACTAAAACAAGAGATAACACAACAGTAAAGACTGTTAAAAGAAGGTATTTTAATGTTTTTGTCTTCTTCTTTTCTCTACCGTAACCCTAGAAGAGGATATTTTAATATTGTGGGTCCCAACTTCCAACTGGATTACATTCCTTACTTCATCATGGTCATTTACGGTTGGGTAATATCTTACACTGTCCGGTGTCTCCCTCTCACCCACTTCCCCAATGTCCATACCCCAGGAAGGAGACACTATATATATATCCCTATAACTGACTCCCCCTCTCTACTCCCCTCTCCCTACACCTGCCCCCATCCCAGCATCTCCGCTCTCACCCCTGGTCCTGAAGGGATCATTTGTCCTGGGCTCCCTAAGCTTCCGCCTCCTGTCTGTACCAGTGTACAAACCCTGTTGACCTTGACTATTATAAGAATTGAGCAGCAAAGACATAGAAAGAAGAATTCATGAACCTCTACAATGTATGTTGCTGCTGCTGTTAGTTATCATGGAGTTGGTTCTTACCCATAACGACCCTACACACAGCAGAAGGAAACACTACCTGGTCCTGCATCATTTTCACAATTGTTTCTATGCTGATTCCATTGTCATAGCCTCTGGGTCCTCCCTCTTGTTGAGGGCCTTCCTTTTGACATGACTTTCTTCTCCAGGGAATGATCTCTGCTGACACCATGTCCTGTGTATATGAGATGACCTCTCACCACGCTTTCTTCTAAGGAACATTCTGGCCACATGTCTTCCAAGACAAATTTGTTTGTCCTTTTGGTAGTCTGTGGTGCTTTTAGTATCCTTTGCCACAATGCAAGCGCATCCATCCTTATTCAAACTCTGACTCTAATATGCATATGAGGCGATTGAAAAATACCATTGCTTGGGTCAGGCACACATTAGCCCTCTACGTAACACCCTTGCTTTTTTTGTTACTCTGAAGAAGTCTTGTGCAGCAGATTTACCTAATGAAATGCTTTGCTTGATTTCTTGACAGTATATACAGTAGCTCTTGACTAAACCCATAGGCCACTTCATTGTATTAAAATTCAAGGTCCACTAATCAGTAAGAAAATTTCAAGGTTGTCTTCTTAAATGTTGTTAGTGTTGGTGTTGGTTGCTCCCATTCACAGAGACCCATATACAGCAGAGCACAATATGACCAGTCCTATACCATCATGCCAGCCAGAGGTGCACAGTGTCATTGTGGACACTGTGTGCTTTTGAGTACCTCCCAGTCTCTGGAACTCACCCTCCAGCACTGTCTGGGAATAATATTCTGTTGTCATCCACAGGTTTGCACTGGCTACTTTTCAGGAGTAGATTGTTCGCTTAACCTTTCTACTATGTCTTAGTCTGGAAACTCTATAGATACTTGTTCATCATGGATGACCCAGCTGGTAATTGAAGCCTACATAGGTGATAGTCACCTAATCTGGTATCAATTTGAGGATTAAGAGTATAGGGGTGGAGTCTAACCTGTCAATCTAGAGATAGCCAATGAGACTTCTGTGTGGGCATGGCCTTTTCCTGTGAATTCTGGGAAGTCTAATTCTTTCTTCTTGGAGGCAGGAGGCACCATCTCTCAAATCATTCCCTTTGAGACACTCGACTGAAAGGCTGGCTCCCTACGAGACATCCCTGAGGAGAAGCCATGTGAACCTACCCTGATGCTGCCAGAAATCACCTAGAGAAGTCACATGGAGACTCCTGCCAGCACTGAGATGCTCACAACACCACTGGATCCAAAGACTTTCTATGCACTGGCTTGTGGTCATTCTGCATTTGGCATTATTGTATGTGTTTCTTGAGTCTGAAGAGACCTTTTGGATTGGTATCAGACATATGGCCTGATATCGGACCTACGACTTTGGACTGCACTGGATTGGGATGTATTCTTAATGTATAATTACCCTTTATATAAACCCTCTTTTATATAGATATGAGTGTTTATGAATCTATTTATCTAGTCTATCCAGACTAACAAAGGGTTATATAGCTTTCAGCATCACAGCAAAACCCTAGCAGACCACCAATCGTGTGACGAGTTGAGCCATGGTTTGTGGACTAAAAACAACTGCACCAACTTTACAATCCAAGTACCTGTGAGATCTCCTTAGCGGTGAATAGAGAGCTGTGCTATTTATTATTAAAAGCAAAAAACATGGGTTTTCAAACAGTCGCCTCTAACTGAGTCCTGTTCACCTCAGATCTCTAACATGCTAACTTACCCAGCTGCAACTTGATTGGGATGTGACTGATCCTGAAAATGGTGTTAAGCCCATGTGTCCTACAACTGAAATCCAACTGCTTTCATAATATGACTTTCACTTGTCAAGTGCTACCCACATGTCAATGAAAACAATGAAAAGTAATGTACGGAGGACTTATACCAATATTATGTACATTCGTAGTTTGGCATCAAACCGGAAGCAAGTTACCAGCTATGTCACCTCTGAGATCCTTTACTGAGGGGCCTCAGCCAGGATCAGGAAGGATGACAAAAATCTGTTCAAATACCCACTGATTTCTTTGGGACATGTTATTGCCAACATTGAAAAAATATATTCCAGCTGATCCCAAATGGAATGATCTCTGTGTGGCCCAGATGAGGCTGGTTTGGGAACGATCACATTCCAGTTAACTCCCTGAATGTGGCTCAGGAAAACTGCTTTATCCTGGAAAACACTACATAAACAAGAAAGCTGAGCGGGTCAGATGAATATGATCAGGTAGATATTCTGAACTCACTTGTGCCAATGTCTGTTGATGTGTGAGTCGGTGGTGAAAACCCACTTCTCCCTGGAAAGTTGTTCAGATGGACTTGCATGGAATCAGCCTCTGCAGGGCGTTTCCCCTCCCCCTCCCCCAATCCTAATATTGACATTTCCTCACATTGCTCCACTTTGATCTTACTTTTTCCTTCCAAGCGTCCAAGCCAAAATTTAAACAAAGCTCCACCCAAAAGCTGCTCCCTGTACTACTGGCCCTAATAATTTTTATAAACAGAAAATGAGCATTGGGTGTAGCACTAAGCAGACCAGAAAATTATGACTCTTACTGGGTGCCCCTAACGGCAACACCTTAGGTCCCAGCTGCAATGTGCCATTTGGTGTCCAAAAAAGGAGAGGAAAGAATGATTGGATGTGGACTCACTCTATGGGGTTTTCCCAAACAAGCTACCACTGAGTGTTATATATTTCTAGGCATTTTTAAAAGGTTTCATAAAACAGTTTCCATGTTAACCCTTTATACGGGTACAATTCAGGTACATTTCCAAAAAGTTTCCATCACACTGAACAGAAGCTCAACACCCTTAAGCAATTACCCCCCAGTCTTCAGTCGCACCCCACCCTCTGCACCCCACCCCCCTGCCCAGCCCCCGCAAGTCCCTAATTTGTTTTAGTCTCTATGTATTCACCTGCTCAAGACATCACATACAGCCATCTCCATCCTCTTCTGAAATACAGCTTGAATTTCTGACAGTTTCTTGCTGATGCACTGCCACCTCTGTTTTTAATTGTCTTTGACCATCTTATTTGCAGGTGATATGAATGGCCTTGTTCAATAATTTCTGCATTCTGCGATCACCTTTTCTAATTGGACACAATTATGGACCTCTTCTGTTGGTCTTCCAAATATCTCTGTATATGCAAACAAGTATTTCCAACATTGTATCCATTGGTAGAAATATCTCAGTTGGCATCTGTGAATTCCTGGAGCCTTGGTTTTTTGCTTTTAATCAATATATTCGATGCGCTTGGACTTCTTCCTGCATCATGTTTGCAGGACACTTTTAATCGTGTGCTAACCCTGGAAATGGTTAAATGCCGATCATGGCAGCATTTGTTACAATAGCTCCCATATATTTTTTTTCCATTTTCTTTCTGATGCTTCCTGCATCATTCAATATGCTACACAAAGAATTTTCCAATATTATAACTCAAGGCTTGGATTTTTTCTTCCGCTCTTTCAGCTTGAGGAATGCAAAAATATTCCTCCATTCTCAATGATGAATGTGACATCATTCCACTGTGATGTTCATTCCTGGTATCAGGTTCTATATCAGATTCAAAGTGGCCAGTGCTCGCCTATTTCTGTTCACAATCGCTTAGGAGCTTGATCTCCGTGTATTCTATTTCACTTACGTGACTTCCAGTTTTTCTAGAATCACACTTTTACATTCCAGTTTCCATGAGCAATGGTTGTTTGCAGCTGTTTCTTGTCGTTGTGAGTCATGCTGCATCAGAAAATGAAAGCCCCCATAGCATTGTCCCATCCACATCGTTGCAGTCGATTTTCCTCTGAAAAGACTGCTCTTTTCTGATCGCATTTTGAATGCTTCACCTTCCAGCACTGTAACAGCAAGGTGCCCCCACTGGTTGTAAACTCTGCTGAAATCTGTCCATCACAGGTGACCACACTGGGATTTGAAGTACCATACACATAGCTTTCAGCATCACGGCATCACACACACATACAGTGCTTTTAAAATGCATCTTGCAAATGAAAAGAGTTTAGTCCCAAATTCAAATAATTGGGTAATTAAATAAGATGTGCTAGACTGACTCTTTGTCTCACCAAAAATGCAAACCCACTGCCAAGAGTCACTTCTGACACATAGTACCCTAACCCTACAGGACAGTGGAGAACTGTCTTTGTGGATTTCTGAGACTGTCACTCTTGATGAAAGTAAAACACCTCCTCTTTTCCACTTGGAGCAACGGGTGGTTTCAAACTGCCGACTTTGAAGGTAGCAGGCAGCCCATGACCTAACCAGGGCATTGGTTTTTATGTCATTTCAGCATATATTTGAATATGCCTTCTGGAAATCTGAGGGCTTCACCTTTCTTTTCAATCCTTTCATTCCCAAATTGCTTTGGGGCCTGTTGCCTAACAGGCCTGGCCATGAACACACTTAGAATGACAGTGCAGAGTGGCCAAGAGAAGACTGGGCTGAACCAGTGACTCTGTCACTTGCTGACTGTCAGCTCTGTAGAAAATGGCAATAGACACTTGCTGTGAGGGTTACAGAGTCTAACGTGGAAAAGGCAGAAAGCAGATCCCCGACAAGGACTCTGGAGTGACTGCATTACGGTTTGCATCTCGGACCAGATTGTTTACTCAGCAAATAAGTGCTAGGAATTTCATCCCTTTGCCAACCACCTGGAAACAAACACCGAGACTACACCTCTCCTTTTAAGGGTCCTTGCATCTCCATGGAAAGCACTAAGGTTTGAGTGAATCCTTCCTCTCACTTGAATCCTGGAGGTTTCCCTCCTCTGCCAGGACTGTGTTAATGACCTCCAGGATTCTGAGGAGAAGGCATAGACTTCTCTAATAGGAACTCAAGGAAGGGTGGCCAATTTGTATGCGTCTTGGAGGCAGCGAGGGGTGGGCGGCATGGTGGAACTCAAGGGTTTCATATTTACCATGTGGAAGTCACGCTGCCTTTAGGTCACAATGCCGAGGTCAGTCATAAATTCCATCTTTAATTAGCTGGCACCCCATATTCATGCCAGGTTACCAACTCTGAAAGCCGAATCAGTGCCAAGCTTTTGAAAGGACCTGTCAGCGTCCGAAGGTGGCACCCACTCTTTCCCTCGAGTGACCTCTGCCCGCCTGCAGTTGTAACAATCACATGCTCTGCATGACTGGAGAAGTAAATGGCCAAATTACCACTAAGCTGGGTGTTCTGCTTTCTTCCCACATTCCTTATAGACATGCCATTTATAGATCTTCCTTGTATACTCAGTGCCATCCGGACACTTGTGCCACACGGGGACTTTCTGAGACCAGACGTCTTCATAACAGATTTGATGGGGCAGGGGGTAAGGGGTGGGGTTCCATCTTTGCAGCCAAAGGGGGTTGAGAAACAGTTTGGGTTAGGTTTTCCTTTGTCCTGAAAATTCTCATATGGAACCTTGATGAGAGGCACCGAAATGCCCCAGCTTTAAATCAAACCTATGAAAATGTGCATCTTCATCTCTACATACACCTTGGTGTCTGCATAGTTACGAGCTGAGCTGTTAACCACAAGGGCAGAAGTTCAAAACCATCAGCTTCTCTGCAAGAATTTACAAATGTGCACGTTCTCGGGAAATCTAAGCGTTAGGTAAAAATAAATAAATCAGAGCAACCACGTGGTTTGTGACAAGTGTAATGCCGATGAATAAGTATTGTGCTGCTAACTGGAGGTCTCTCCTCCAGAGAAAGATGTAGGCTCGCACTAAATCCAAGTTTGAAGTTAAGAACAATTAGTTCTTAGACCATGGCCCTGCTGGATCCTCACCTTCAGGAAGGGAACACAGCAGATAAAGGTGCTATGGTAAAATGTGGTGAAGAGATGACACGGTGGCCCACTATCAGATAAAATAGCATCTGAGATCCGAGAGCTTACAGGCTTATCTCCAAACTAGCAGCCATCTAAATGAGAGGTCAACTAGGTCCACAGGGAAGAAGCACACAAACACCCAACGTTGAAGGATAGTAAGACAAAAGATGGAATAGTGGGTCTAACTTGGAGGATCCAATTTGGAGAAGGCTGGAGATAACCTTGGGTTATGGGAGCCCAAGATACCTTCGTGGGAACTTCATAGGAAACAAACCTCCGGTGATGTCCTCTATCCGTAAAAGAGGGATGGAAGGGAAGAGGGTACAAACAGAGTGTATGGGAGACAGGGCTATGAAAGATCACAGGGATGAACTTGACTTGACTTGCTAAAAGTTTATCAGTTGAATTTCCCCCTCTGGGGGAAAACCAGATCAATCCTGATCTGGTTTTTACCATTTTCTGTATTTCTGGAGGGTTTTTGTTTGCATTGGGGTTTATCTCAGGTGTGTTGTGCCATTGGCAGTCACTCTCGTGAGTTTGTGTTATGTTTTTTTCTGTTTTTCAGTGTATGAAACCCAGGATTGATGAACCTATAGGACAGAAAGTAGAATAAGGGTTTTTGGGGAAAACAGTTGTGATGGTGGGGGTGGGGGTGGAGATAAAAGGGAGGCAATACCAAGGAGTCCAGGAAGGAAAAGAATGTTTGAAAACTGATTAGGATAGCAATTGTAAAACACTGCTCGATGTGATTGAGTGATGGAATGATATACTATCTGTATTAACGAGAAAGAGAGAGAGCAATCTGCTCCCACGAAAACTACCCCAACTCTATGAAGCAGTGGTACTTTGTCCTACAATGCCTCTACACACCAGATGGGAGGCTGTGGCACTGGGGTTTGGGTATGATGGGTAAAAAAAAGACTTTTTCTCCATGTTTGGAATCATGCCCATCTTAATGAACCTCCCCACAGCCCATGGCATCATAAAGTTTGAAAAAGTAATATCACAGCATTTAGGGACTGAAAATGCCCTGCAGAATTGGGAAGAGATGGTGAGATAAAGATTAAATAATTCACTTTCCCATTAGTGATATTAAAAACCATAGCCCTGGTTACCAAAGGATTTGAAATAAGGAGACCTATACATTATGAGAAAACATCTTCTATACTTTTTTATGATTATTTTACATGCTAACCCCAGGCATCCTCTAAAGCAGTGGGTCTCAACCTGCCTTATGCTGCAGACCTTTCACACAGGTCCTCATGTTGTGGTGAACACGGCCCCCCCCCCCACCATAAAATGATTTCTGTTGCTACTTCTGAACTGTAATTTTGCTACTGTTATACATCAGTCCACCCCAGTGAAAGGGACATTTGATCCCCAGAGGGGTTGCAACCCACAGGTTGAGAACCGCTCCTTTAAAGCTACATATCAGAAAAAACCAGTGCTATAATTCAATGTTTTTGTTTTTTAACAGAAGAAATATTTTACTCTTTAAAAGCCGTCTGTGCTTGTGCACTAAACGATCCCTGGGTGTCACACATGAATAAAATCTGGGTTGCTTACAAAAAGCTGGCAGTATGAATTCACTCCGGGGGGCCGCGGTGGGATACACAGACCTGTGATCGGCTTCTGCAGCCCCCGGGAGGAAATTCGCTGCAGGCATGGGTCCCTCAGAGTGGGCATCGGCCCGATGGCAGCTGCTTTCCTGCTCTGACTCAGTCAGCCATCTGAGGGCGTATATTCCAAGACAAATCTCATTTCAGCTTCCCCTGGTTGCCAGACTCTACGCCTGGTTAGAGCTAAAATTTTCCTTTACTGAGATCGTGGAATTTCCACAAAGGCCGGAGTTCGACCCTGCAGAAAGGTTAGACAGATCAGCAGTTTGGCACTGGAGTAAAGGGCTCGTAAGCGACTGAAAACCAAGATCATAGAGATTACCGAAATACAGTACACCCTCCCCCTCCACCCTGCTCGACTGGAAAAAAAAAAGCGAAATCTTGGTAAAGTCATGTAACATGAGGCTCGCATACACGATGTTGATTATCAGACGCACCTAAAAGCCAGGAAAAGAAAATTGTTTTCTTTTGCTGCCCACCCCCACTCCCAGGCCCTCCCCATACACACAGGATCTTAGTGTCTGCGCAGACACACCCAAAACACTTGGCTGGTGTCCAGAGCCCCAGACTCCAGCAGTGCTGTAAAAATAGCTGTGAGCTAGAAGCCATGAAGGGTGGCAAGAGTCTGAGTCTCTGAAAGGGACCTTGTTTGGCTTTGGGGGTCAACTCATTTGCCCACATGGATAAATGAGATCCACATTTACAGGGCATACATTAGCATGAAGTGAAAAATATCCTACAGTGTGCATGCTTGGAGGGGAGGGGGGAAGAGCGCGGGAGTCATTCCAGATGCTGCTAGATAATGCTGAGCTGTTTCCATGAAAAGCTTTAGGAATGGCATGAGCTCACATGGAAATAATGTTTTAACCAGCTGGGAGTGGTTCCCAGAGCTTGCCCCGACCCTGCCATATCTAACCCACACTGGACTATTTCAGAAGCTCCTCTCAGGAACTGAACTGGCTCGAGCAGTCTAAAAGAATTCTGGCAGAAATGGACATGCATATCATTACCAGCCTGGGCAGGAGTAAAAATCCCTTCAGGAGCCAAGGACAGAACTCCTGGACTCTAAGTTGTAAGAAAATTTCGGGTAGCATTACAGCAGCTGCCCAGGAATTTTAGAGAGAGCCGGTGGAATCATGTCTATCAGTAGCAAAGAGAGGTTCCCCCTCTCCATAATCATTGAATGAAACCTACTGCTGCTGCTCAACTATTTATTATTATTAACCCTTCCCTGCCTAGTAGAACAGTGGGTTGGGCTACTAAACAGCTCTAAGATCAGCAGTTCGAATTCACCAGACAATAAACAGCTAAAGTCTCAAAAACCCACAGGACAAGGGCAATTGATCTAAAGGGTCTCTGTGAATCAGAATCAATATAGTGGTAGTGCACTTGGAGATTTGTGTGTGTTTGTGTATGTGTGTGTGTGTGTGTGTGAGAAAGAGAGAGAGAGAGAGGAGAGAGATTATTGTCTTTCAGCCACCATTGATTGACTGCATGTGCTACACAGAAATACCCCCATGGTTTTCTTAGCTGTCGTCTTTTTTTAGTCTATTTTTGTCTTTAGTTTAAGATGGGTCTCCAGTAGGCAGCGTCTCGATGGGTTCTGTTTTCTAATCCAACCTGCTATTCTCTGTCTTTTGATTGGTGCATTTAATCCATTGACATGTAATGACATGATTGATTTTTGTAGGTTTTTTTGCTGTCATTTTTCTGTGCTTGTGTTTGGCTTCTTTCCTCTTTTTTTTAAAAAAAATGTGGTTTTATCGGTGTCTTTGTGTTATTTTTGAGTGCTGGTTTCTAGGCAAAATTATTCCTCAATAATGCCACTCCCCCCCACTATCATGACTATGACACCAGTTATACCTCACAAATCCTGCTAAACCAGACTATGTATATCAGGTACAGATAAGAGTTTTTAACACACAAAAGCCAGGATAGATAAACCCCTCAGTAACAATAATGGGAATAGCAATACCATAAACATAGCGGAAGTGCCCCCCCCAGGGGGGGAGAGAAAGGTGAGCCAATAATAATGATGGAGGTATAAAACCCTGCCATGAGGGAGATGAACAACAGAAATGTGGGTGAAGGGATACAGTAGACAGTGTAAGATATGTATATGTATATATATATATATATATATATTTTATCAGGAGGGCACACGGAGGGGAGGGGAAGGGAAAAAAGAGGAGCTGATAATAAAGGCTAAAGTAGAAAGACAATGTTTGGAAAATGACCATGGCAACATATGTACAAATTTGCTTGATATAATTGATTTATAGGTTGTTAAAATACCTATAAGAGCCCCCAATAAAGTTATTTTAAAAATGATCTCTCATGTATGAGGGAGAAATAAAGGTGCTTCAAGATGTGGTACATAATCTGGTGTTAATATGCAACTTGAAAGGATTAACTGTGAAGAGATGGAGTCTAGTCTGTCGATTGGTTCATAGCCAATGAGGCCTCTGTGTAGGTATGGCCTCCTGAAAATTCTGGGGAATATGAGTTTTCCTCCTTAGAGGTGGGAGAGACTCTCAGTTTACTCCCTGACAAACATTGCCGCTGACAAGACACAGGGACTCTGCTAGTGTCCTGAGCTAGAGAAGTCACATGGACCTGCCTTGATGCAACCAGAACCTCTATAGCTGGAGAAGCCACGCAGAGACCCCTGCCAATGCAGAGATTCTTACAACACCACTGAACTCAAAGATTTTCTACCCTTTAGCCTGTGATCATCCTGCATTCAGTGCCATTACATGTGATTCATGAGTTTAAAGAGAACTTTACATATTAGTATCAGTCATCCAGGCTAATCTTGGTCTATGGACTTGATCTGGTCTGGGTTTGAATGCTTTCATAATATATGACTAACCTTTATATAAAACTCTCTTATACACATGTGAGTCTCTATGGATTTGTTTCTCTAAGCTACCTGAACTAGCACACCAGACAAGGAAAATATAAAAGGAATTCATAAAAGCAAGACCAGCAGTCTGATGATATGGGCAGAGAATCGACAACAACACACAAACCTGAGAAACTTACATAGTTGCAACCCTGATGGAAGCCAATTATTAGCCTTTTTTTGTCTGTGATACTTCTGCCTGGGTTTCAACTGACACTTTTCAAAAGAGCAATGAGTGCCAAGAACTGTGTTTGATGGTCCGGATGCATGGGGAGCTCACTGTGTATACAATGGAATTGCTTGGTAGGATTCTGAAGACTGTGTGTGACCTATTAGAAGCAGGTAGCCAGGCCTTTCTCCCAACACATTTCTGGAATAAATCACCACCCTTTCAGCTGGCCTTTGAACACTTAACCTGTTGTGCTGCCCAAAAATCATAGTTAAACTCATTGCCACTGATTCGATTTGGACTCCTGGTGACACTAGCGGACAGGGTAGAACTACCCTTTCTCAGACTGTCATTCTTCATGAGTGTGACAAAGCCTCATTTTTCTCCAGAAGAGAGAGTGTCTGGTGGTTTCAAACTTGAGGTTAGGGGCCCACCATGTAACCACTATCCTACTAGGACTCATGTTGTGGCACCCACAGATGCCTTCAGTTATTTTAAATGCCTTTAATTCTAATGAAATACCTTTAAAAATCATTTCATTGGAGGCTCATACAACTCTAATCACAATCCATGCATCCATCCATTGTATGTCAAGCACATTTGTACCCTTCATCATTTGCTTTCTACATAGCCCTTGGAATAAGCTCCTCATATTTTCCTTCCCTCACAAGTCCTAGATAATTTATGTCATTGTTTTTTCATATTTTACACTGACCAATGTCTCCCTTTACCCTCTTTTCTGTTGTCCATCCTTCAGGGAGGGGGTTATATGCAGATCATTATGATCAGTTCGTCATTTCTTTCCCTCCCTTCCCCTTCCCTCCTGGTATAGCTACTCTCATTATTGGTCCTGAGGGCTTTATATGTCCTAGATTCCCAGTGTTTCCAGCTCTTATCTGTACCCATGTATATGCTCTACCCATGTATATGCCAGATTTGTAAGATAGATTTGGATCATGATCATAGGGGTGGGGGTGGGGGAATCATTAAAGAAACAGAAGAAAGTTGTATGTTTCATCAGCACCATACTGTACCCTGCCTGACCCGTCTCTTCTTTGTGACCCTTCTATAAGGGAATGTCCAATAGTCTACAGATGAGCTTTGGGTATCCACTCCCCACTCCTCCTAATTTGCATTAAAGTAATTTTGTTCTGGGTCTTTGATGCCTGATAACTGATCTTTAACACCTCATGATCACACAGATTGGTGTGCTTTTTTCATGTGGAATTTGTTGTTTCTCAGGTAGATGGCTGCTTGTTTACCTTCAAGCCTTTAAGTCCCCAGATTCTGTATCTTTTGATCATCAGGCACCATCAGCTTTCTTCATCACATTTTCTATGCACCCATTTTGTTTTCAGTGGTCTTATTGGGAAGATTAGCATCACACAATGCCAGGTTATTAAAACAAGGTGCTCTTGTATTGAGGGAGTACTTGAGTAGAGGACCAATGTTCATCTGCTACCTTGATACTTAACATATAAATATATATCCATAGACATATTTCTCTATTGCTTTATACAAATATATTTACATGTGTACATGCCTGTATTTAGACCTCAATAAATGACTTTTGCATCCTAGTTCTTTCCTCTATATCCTTATACTTTCCCCTTGTCCCACTATCATGTTCAGCCTTCATTCGGGTTTCAGTAATTCCTCTCCACTACCTTTCCCTTGATCAAGTCATACCAGGTCATACACTCTCCTCACCATAATTTTTATATCACTTGTTGTTCCCTTGTCCCTGAGTTTGTTAACACTCACTTCATTTCCCCCCATTTGGCGCCCTTATCCCCACCCTGGTCAGAACCATAGGTCCCACTGTTTTTTTCCCCTGGATTGTTTATCCCACTTATCTAGGCAGGTATGCAGAGTCAATAATAAGCACAAAAACAAGATAGAGCTAAATAAACAACAAAAAAAATGAGAAAAAAAGTCTACAAATAGTTCCAAGTCTATTTGATGATCTTTAGGAGTGTTTTCCTGTGGAGTCTGCTGGGTTGCCACACCCTGGTCCCAAAGTCTATTTTTTATATTCCCCAGGAACTTCATTGTTTTACTTTCCTTGGTGTTCTGTTACATGCCCTTAATATTTTCCCCTGATGTGGTGGGATCAGATTGGGAACAATTCCCTCACTGTGTCTTCAGCATTGTGCCTCATAGGGATTAGGGTAAGTGAGGGATATCCTGTCTCATGGTGGGGCTGGTCCTATGGTGCTCTCTCTGTGCATGGGCTGCTGTGAGTAGGAATATCGTCCTCAGGGCGTGGTGGGCCAGGATGTGGTCCACACTCTCCCTCCCTGCTCATTTGCTCCTGTGTGCTCTGGTCAGACAAACCATTTTCCTTGAGCTACAGCTTTAGTGCTGTCCTCTGTAGCACATTCTTCTGGGAGGGAAGGAGGGGTATCCACATAGTTGGGATTGAGACCAGGGACTCTCAGACCTCTCTATTGGTTCCCTCTCTAATAAAATATCTTGATGGGCAACGTGAACTAAAATCTTAGAATTCCAATTCAATAAACATGAGTGATTTTGTTGGAAATACACACAGAGGCTTGAACAAGCTGAGTCTAGCTTTCTAAAGAAATTGTGTAATCTCATCAATCCTAGTATGTTAACGAGTCTAGAAGCAATCTCCACAGGATTTACACTCCTCTGTTTGCTGAAGACTGGTTTGTCACTCCTGCTGAGCCATGTCTAAGCCTCCATGACTGTGAGAACCCTTGAAGGAATGTAGCTAGAAGAGGGCATTTGCCAACAAGACTCTTCTCTTGGTCTCAACCACTTGAAGTATAGCATTCTTTTGGTTTTGTTTTTAAATATATTTTTATTGTGATTTGACTGAACCTCTATAGAGTACATTGGTTTTCCATTTGCAATGCCTACACTCTTTGTGACACTGATTGTCATATCTACAATATAACAGGTTGCTTCCTTTTTTCCTTCCTAGGTTTATGGTTTCTATCCCGCCTTCTTTCTTGCTCCCTCCTGCCTTCTGAGTTTTATGCCAGGGGGAAATGCTCCACTTTTTATCATTTTATTGGGGCACATTATAACCTATCCCCAAAAGGCACATGTTAATTCTATTGATCATATCATTCATTTGACTACATAGACAGAATTTAAATTACTGTTGAGAAGAGGGAGGTGTACATGTATAGGACAGATTTTTGGACCAACCAACATGGTTTGTTGACTCATGGAGAGGGAAAATTTAAGTGACACTGTTTACTCAAACAAGGGTTGGAGATAGGACCAAACTTACAGTAATGTTCATTCACAGAGGTAGAAGTCTGTCTGCTGGACTAAGATATTTCGTTTGAAAAGCAAAGAGATTATGAAAATAGCAACTATATGGTAGGTTCGAGCTGCCATTTATTAGGGGCCTCAAAGCAAGAGATGTGAGCCCAAATCCAATGATTTCCAAAGCTATAACCTTGGTGTGGCAGTCATGTACTCTGGTACCAATTTGATTAAAAGTGTAGGGGTGGGGTCGTGCCTGTCAATCTGGAGAAAGCCAATAAGATCTCTGTGTGGGTGTGGCTTTCTCCTGAGAATTCTGGAGAATCTTGTGGTATTTCCCATACTGGAGGTGAGAGACTTAAAACTCAGTCTTTGGGAGATGCTCTACTGACACACAAGGGTGATTCCCTTTTAGCCATCCTGGAGGAGAAGTCACATGGACCTACCCTGATGGAACCAGACCTCTGAAGCATGAAAAGCCACATGGAGACTTCTGCCAGTGCTGGATGCTTCTACCACCACTGGATACACAAGACTCTGCACCTACTGACCTGTGATTGTCCTGGTGTCATTGCATGTGCTAGATGAGTCTGAAGAGGATTTGATATCGGACATATAGGCTAATATTGGACGTAAGGACTTGGACTTGAGTGAATTGGGGTGCTTTATCAGTGTTCCATTCCTCTTGTATATAAACCTCTCCCTTATATACATATGTGTGTTTATGAATTTTTTTCTCCAGTCTCCCCGGATGAGCACACTTGATATAGAAGCTATCTGCTTCTTGTCAGATTAGAGCTTCCTAGCCTAAAGTCCATAAGAGTACTTCAGGAGTATTTAGTTTTATCTGTGTGGGCTTTCTAAATGGAGTCCTCTGCTGGAGCCGACAAAGGATGCTGTGCATCTATAGAGGACAGAGTCCAAAAATCCCAGCTGATCTAGGTCTGGTACATCCAGATTTAGTGTACTACGCATACTATGAATACTTCTACAAAATTAACTAGGAATCCCCAAATTATTCCTAAACCACAACTCACACCAAGTGCACCAGAACAGACAGGTTCTGCCTTCACCTATGTACTAGACTAAGCACACTTGTTCTGTACCACATCTATGAATCTTCATAGATTAGATTCCACAGAAGGTTTTGTTCCTCTCCACAATGGGGGTCAAAAGGCTGTTCTCCTTATTAACCTGAGGGAAAGCTACTATCAATTGAATCGAAAATACCATATCTCTTTCATGTCACTCTCCTTTCTGAATTGGAAACATTCTCTTCATGGTCTGCCTGCCATGGGAAGAAGCACTTCTTCTAGAAATCCAGGCAGACAATAGAAAACCCATAGAGGATGTGGTGACACATGTCGTGCTATGAATTGGATTGTGTCCCACGATTACATAAATGTCTTGTACTGGTGCACATGATTCTATCTGGAAATAAAGGCTTTCTTTTGTTGTGTTAATTGGGCTGAGATGGGCTTTAAACCTAATCATTTATGAGTCATAAAGAGAGAAGCACAGACCTAGAGATGGATATAGAGGTAGGACAGGTGTCAGGAAACATCAAGGGATGCCAAGGGACAGGGAGGATTCACTAAAAAACCAAACTACCAATTCTGATTTATACAGACTGGATAGGACAGAGTAGAACTGCCCCTGTGGGTTTAGGAAGCTGTAAATATTTACAGGTGCAGAAAACCTCATCTTTCTCCCATGAAGATGCTGGTGGTGTTGAACTGCTGACAGTGTGGGGAAAAGTCCAATGAACCCTCCCTCTAGAGCAGTGGTTCTCAACCTGTGGGTCATGACTCCTTTGGAGGTCAAATGACCCTTTCACTGGGGTCACCTGATTTATACCAGCAGCAAAATTACAGTGATGAAGTATCAACGAAAATAATTCTGTGGCTCGGGGGGGGGGAGGGCGGTGTAGAGGTCACCACAACATGAGGAACTGTATTAAAGACTGGCACCATTAAGAAGATTGAGAACCACTGCCCTAGAGGCTGCTCCGAAATTTGCACTTTTAGGTCACAGAACAGTGAGAAAATAAATGTCTGTTCTTGTGCTATTTCTGGCAATGGCATCATTTTAGGCAACTGATGGTTAGGTTTTGTGTCAACTGTTTCAGCCAGCATTCGCATTAGTTTGGTAGTTGAGACCACCCCCATGCTGTGAACTTCCATAATGCCATGAACTCTACAGTGGGTTTAGCTATAGCACCTGAGCACTGTGGAAAGATTAGCTAGTCTGGTTTCTCCATCTGACTCATCAACCTCTGATTCTTCAGACTTGAGCCAATGCCATTAGAGGCTAATATTTGGCCTGTCAACCTTGGATTCATTCATTTCTGCATTCACCAGCCATCATCTCCACATTCCACCTTCCTGCTTCTTGGTTCATCAGTGGCAGCAGTTACATGAGTCAAGAAAAGCCTCTGATTTAATATATGACCTATGGATTTGAATTCGACTGGACATACCTGCTTCTATAGCTGCATGAGCCACTTTCTTGTTATAAATATCTCTCTTAAATCATTTTATTGGGGGCTCACCCAACACTTATTATGATCAATACATACATCAATTGCATGCAGACCATATTTGCACACTTGTTGCCACCGTCATTCTCAAAACATCCCGTTTCCACTTAGGCCCTCAGTATCAGCTTCCCATATTTCTCTTCTCTCCCACCTCTCCCTCTTCTCCATGAACCCTTAATAATTTACAAATTGTCATTATTTTGTCATATCATCCACTGTCTGATGTGTCCCTTCACCCACTTCCCTGCTGTCTTTATCCCAGGGAAGAGGTTATATGTAGATCCCTACAATTGGTTCCCCCTTTCTACTCCACCTTCCCTCCACTCTCCTGGTACCACCACTCTCACCACTGATCCTGAATTCCCAAAGAAGAGGAGTTAAAAAAATGGCACCCTTCACAATAGCCAAGCACAAATTGGAATATCTAGGGATATATCAGACTAAAAGATCTATATGAGGATAATTTCTATTAGAAGAAACACAGAGTAACCTCAGTAAAGGGAAGAGTAGCCCATGCTTGTGAATTGGAAGACTCAATATAGTAAAGATGTCAGTTCTACCCAAGGCACTATATAAGTTTAATGCAATTCTGATACAATTACCCTCATCCTTCTTCAAAGAAATAGAAAAAAAAATGATTACCAACTTCATATGGAGAGGAAAAAAGTCCAGAATTAGCAGAGAACTCATCAAGAAGGACACCGTGGGAGGGCTTGCTTTACCTGACTTTAGCGCATATTATACAGCCACAATGGTCAAGTCTGCATGCTATTGTCATAATAATAGGCATTCAGACCAATGAATGGAAAACAAGCTGAACATCCAGAAATAAAAACATCAGCAGATAACTGATCTTTGATAAGGGCCCCAAAGATAGCAAATGGGAAGCGATGCCCTCTTCAACAAGTGATGCTGGAAAAAATGGGTATCTACCTGCAGAAAAATGAAACAAGACCCTTACCTCACTCCAGGCACTAGACTAAACTCAAGGTGGATCACAGACCTCAAAGTAAAACCCCAAACTACTGGGTCCATCAATGAGGGAACTGGGACCAACCTGAGAAGTTTGGCACAGGGAATACATAGCCTATCAGAAATCGGGAAGGAAACAAGCACAGACGAAGCGCAAACCAACAAATGGAATATACTGAAGATAAAACACCTGTGGACATTGAAAGAATTCACCAAGAGAGTTTCCCAAACTGGGAAAACATCGTTAGTAATGACAAATCAGATAAAGGTCTTATTACTAAAATCTATAATACCCTAATGGTTTCCAAAAAGAACAAAACAAACAACCCACTGAGGATGTGGGTAAAAGACCTGAACAGAAATTTCACAGAGACAGAAATTCAAATAGCCAATAAACATATGAGAAAATATTCCTGATCATTAGCCAAAAGAGAAATGCAAATCAACACAACAATGAAATACCACCTAACACCCTCGAATATAGCCCAATTCAAAAAATCATATAAATATCTTTGTAGATATACACACACATATATATGGCTTTAGGTTTTGTCTTTCCAGAGAACCCAGTCTACCACAGTAACTAAGAAAACTCATTTTCTGTGAATGGACATCTGCAAACATCCCTCAGAAACAGCAGTTCTAAATACTATCATTTGTTCACTATAGCCTCAATATCATGTGAACTCATGCTTCCCAAACCTGGTTGCATATCACTCATCCCAACAGTGACTTTGAGCATTGTACTAAAATCTTGGGACCTTCTGATCCTAAGACCATGGAGCAGTAATCAATCTTATCAGAAGCATCCAGGAGAATTCAGTCACCAAGAAGGGACATCGTTTTCTGGCCAGCCTCAAATAACTTAGCAGACTTCTTCTTAGCACTGCTCAATGTATCATCTACCAACAAGCATCCTAACTCTCCCTGTTGTTATGATAGCCCAGGGCTAACTGATGGTGAGTGCTTTTCCACATGACTGGGTGTGGTAGTTATATAATCATTTGTCATTTTGAGAATTAAGAGTGAAGGGGTGGAGTGTAGTCTGTCAATCAGGTCATAGCCAATGAGGTCTCTGTATAGGCACAAGGATCGAAGATTCTGGGAATTCCTGTATTTCCTCCTTTGAGTCAGGAGACACTTACACTCTCCACTCCCTCTCTGAGAGCTGCTCTACTAACAAGGCACATGGGGTTATGCCCTGGGAGCTGGAGAGGCCACGTGGATTTGCCCTGATGCAACCAGACCTCTGGAGCCAGTGACACCATGTGGAGACGCCTGAAGGTGCCGAGATGCTTACAATGGCACTGAATCCAAGACTTACCACCCAATGACATGTGATCTTCCTGCACTCAACATCATGGCATGTGTTTCATAAGTTTGAAGAGGGTTTTATAAATCGGTAATAACATATGGGCTAATATTGGACTTATGGACTTGATTTGGAGTGGATGTTTTCTCAATATTCAATTGTTCTTGTATATAAATCTCTCTCTTATTCACATATGAGTCTTTGTGAATTTGTTTTTCTAGTCTACCGGGGATAACACACTGAGGTTCCCTTGTCTATCACTGCTAGACCTTCTGAGTATTATTTTGGACTAAACTGATCTGCTAGTTGAAACTCTTCTTTGTGATAATTCTGGGTTCTATTATTAAACCAGTTTGGCAAGCACCATCTGTTTTGAGTGTTGATGTCAGCAACTTCTTGGTTAGGAATATAATCTAACCACCAGAGGGATACTTTTGGCTGTAAGAATATCCCCATAGTTGGCCATGACCGTTCAGACAACCAGCATTAACAGAATTATTTTTCTGTTGACAATCATCTTCTCTTTCATGCAACTCTTTGGCCTCCACTTTTCCAAACTGTCAGGAGCTGTCTCTGTTGTGTCCTGAGACACCCCCCTAAAATGTGAAACTTAGCCCTCTCTCCAAGTTCCTTAGCAAATCTACTGTGAACAGCATTTGGTAATTTTACTGTTTTACAGATTTCGCTGGAGACTTGCAGGTTGGCAGGAAGGAGAAACAGGATAAATCACATGTCCTGTGACTGCCTCCCTCAATTCATCTTTCTTTCTCCTTCTCTGTGCAACACTTTGGGAAAATAGGGACCTCCGATCTTCAGAAAACAATGTTCTCAATGGAACTGTCATGAAAAGGTAGCATTTCTCGCATATGAGTTTCAACTAAAACCAAATTCTCATTTGTGGTGATGGAGTTGATTCCAAATCACAGTGCTCCGATGGAATGGTAGAGGACTGCCCTTAGAACTCCCAAGGCTGGATTCTTCCTGGGAACACACTACCACAGCCTCCTCCTTTGAAGGGACTCATGATTTCGAACCACCAACTGTTTGGTTAGCAGCTGAGTTTTTTGCTAGTACCCTGCCAGGGCTCCTTCTTCTAACTAGAAAAGTTCACAAATCAGTGGCTGTAGATATGTTCTTTTGGGAAACAAAGGCTTTCAAATTCATTTCTTTTCTTCATTTTCACCTTTTGAAAACTTCCCGTTCCCATGAGCCAAGGTTAGGGTGCCACAAGTACACACTTAGTTGCTGGTTTTCATAGTGTTGACCCAAAGGCTCCCAGTTCTCGCAGTCAAATATTCCACCCTGAGAGGGAGAGGTTTCCTTAAGCTACTGGTAGTTTTATCAGAGGATTCTAGCATGCTTTCTATGTGAGTTGGACTCTGCTTACAAGGTCACTAGTTCAAAACCACTAGCTACTATGGGGGGTGGGGGTAAGAATGAGTCTTTCTAAAGAGACGCCATCTCAGAAACCCACAGGGACAGTTCTACTCTGTAGCTATGGGTCAGAATCAACTTGATGGCAATAAGATGGCTTAGTGGGGAATAAGGGGTGGGGGATGGGTGAGTGGTATTACAGTTAATTGGTAGAATTCCCACCTCCCATAGGAGCAACCTGAGTTCATTGCAGGCCCAAATCCAAACCCACTGTCTCAATTCTAACTCAGAGAGGCCTACAGGTCAGAGCAGAACTGCCCCTGTGGGTTTATGGACTATAAGTTGCTATGGGGAAAACGAAGAAAGCCTCGTCGTTTCCCACAGAGCTTCTGGGAACTTGAACTGCTGCTGGGCCTACTATGCAATGGGAACTCCTTCCAAGTGCTAATGACCCAATATAGGGTTTCTGAGACTATAGATCTTTATGGATGCTTACAGCCTCATCTTCCTCCAGAGGAGGCGCTGGTGGCTTTGAATTTCTGACCTTTCAGTTCGCAGCCCAATGCCTAACCCGCAGCCTCCCCCAGGTAAAGCCCAGAATGCCGTGTCTGCAATTCCCACACTCTTCAGTATTAGACATAGCTGTTTTCCTGGACTGATGATCTGAACTATAAAAACTCCTCTCCCAAGCATGACTTTAGACAAGTCGTCAGGTGCTGTTTTCATAACATCATGGGGTCAGCGTTCCAGAAAAGATGAGTGGCCTGCCCTAAAAGGTTAGCCAGTTGGGGGTACTGCTCCTCTGACATCAGCAGTGCCAGATACCGGGCTGAAGTTAAGCCTGTAGAGCGATATAGCAGGCTAAGAGTGCTGTCTGAAAAGGAGAGCAATTCTGGTCCCTGCTCTTTGACTGCATCTGAACCCTCTGCTGAGTTCTCAAGCACTCTTCCTTCCAAAGCAAACACATCCCCGATAATGTGCCCTGACACGGGCCTCTGAAAGTTGTGTTTTTGGACCTTGCAAACACCGTTATTGCTGACTTTCATATTGTGCAATTGGAAGAAGCCTTCGTGTGTAGATGCTGCCAAGGACTGAACTCACGTTGGAGGATGTTTTCTCAGGGAGCTCAGATGTAGCAATCTCAGAAAGGGCTGAGCAGTTTGGCTTATTCTTTCATAACCCCAAAAACCCCTGATAACATGCTGAGGGCAGAACTCTTTGGGAAAGCCAAGACAAGAGTGGGACAACGGGCACTTGCTGTATGCCTGTACACATGCAGGCTTTCTTTAGGGACTCATGCTTGATGTCAAGGAGGGGGGAAGAAAGAAACCTTTCCTATGGGCCCCACAATGAACACCAGTCATCAAAGTGTCATCAGCGCATATGCTCTCTGTTGCTTCTTTTTTACTTAAAAATAAAAGTATACTTTGGCCCAAACAATTTTACCCTATAAAATTCAATTGTAAAAAGGGATGATCATTGAATAGTAAAACAAAGAGTGGCTTCCCCTGTGCCCCAGAACTTTTCTGTCTCTGTAATATTTAAATATTCTGCAATGCCCCTACAGTATTGCTTTTGTAATTTTGAGCTTTATTCTTAAATGTACATATATTGACATTATCCTAGGATCCCTGAAGGTGTGTTGGGTTAAGAATCGGGCTGCTAACCAAAAGGTCAGCATTTCAAACCTACCAGCCACTCCATGAGAGAAAGATGAGGCTGTCTACTCCCACAGAGATTTAGGGCCTTGGACCCCCCCCCCCCCAGATAGAGTTGCCATGAGTTAGAATCAACTCGATAGCAATGTACTTGGTATTTTAGGGTTCTTAAGAGATAACTTTGGGGTTCTTGAGCTATGCTAGGCTGCTAACCCCAAGGTCAATAGATCCAACCGCCAGCGACTCCAAGGGAGAACGAAGAGGCTTTCAACTCCTGTAGAGTTACAGTCTCAAAAACCACAGAAGCAGTTCAACCCTGTCCTACAGGTCCCCATGAGGCAGAATCAATCCAACTGCAGTGGGTGTGTCTTTTAAGAGCCAGAGTGGGATAGCTCTTAAATGTCTTCATGGACTTCAGGCAGGAGTGAGCAGGTTGCGTTAGTTTATTGACAGTGCAACCTATCCTAAAGCAACTGGGCTATTCACATCTCACCCACAAAGGGTAGAGGTACGATGTGCACGTGCAAGTCGATTTCTGGACAATCAGTCTTCCCTGCCTGCGTGGGTGGGGAGAAGCCTCAGCCTCACAGCACTTCCCTAGACCCTTCCAATCTACCCAGGAGATGACAAGGAAGAGAGGCATAGTCACACCTTCACCGTTACACTGAAAGCAAGTTCCAGAAGCATTCCGTAAACATTGATTGGCCAACAGGCACAAATGGAGTCAGGCCAACTGTTCCCCAGAGGCCGTTGAAGGCCATCCCAGGTCTCTGCTTTTTAGGCACTCGAACACAAGCCCTTTCTGCCAAAATAAATAAATAAGTAGCTCCTTTGGCGCACACATTCCCAAATCTCAGCCGCATGATGGGAGTTTGTTTTCCAGTGGGTCTCAGGTAATGACACCAGGGCCGGACAAAATGATGGGTCAAAGCTCTGGGCCTGACTGTAGTCTGCAACCCGATTTTGCAGGTGCACACAAGGACTGGGAGACAGTCCCAGCCACCTGTACGTCTGGAGCACCACTGGACTTGGATGGGAAAAATCATTTCTAACTTCTCTTATGCTAAATCGCCATGCCTCTGCTCCTGCCGGGGACAGCCAACCGCTGGCCCCTTGCAGAAACTGTATCTGGATTGTGTGATTTCTTCCATTGCCAATAAGAACCAACCACTGCCGCTAGGGCTGGGGCTTCTGGCTGCAAATACATTTTTCAGATCATAAGATGTACCTGACTATAAGAAGCACCCAGAAAAAAATATTCTGAACCAAATAATACCAGTAGACTAAAATATTTATTTAAAAAAGCAAAAACTATAATATTTAGCTGTGTAAACTCAACAGTAGTGTTAAGAATCATCATCACTTTCATGAACAATGAAGAGAGGCTTGCACTCTGCTCATCATGTGACCTGACTGACATTGAGTCTCCAGGAGACAGGACTTCCCCCGAACACACAGAAACCCACAGCCTGCAAACAGCAGTGGTCCGTCAGGGGGCTCATGGGATCATAAACAAATGTTCTGGGGTACCATACCTTGAGACGATAAGACACACCCTTGTTTCCCCCCCTCACCCTCCACTTTGGGGGGAGGAGGAAACATGACTTATGGTCTGACAAATATCATACTTACTGCTCCTGGGTACAGATGAAAATGAACTCCTATATTGCCCATGGGCTGTCCTCACTGAACATGAATGCAGAGGACTAAGCACAGCTGGGTGCCAGCCTTGTTCCCTCCCTCCCTCACCACGAGGGCCTCCTCTGCAAACAAAGGAAAGAGAGGAAACAGGAAGGCAGGCCTTGTGGTCCATGGGTTGGTCCTGTTGCCACGCCTACCTAATCTCTTAATCTACTGGCAGCCTGTAGGAAAAGACTCTCTTTCCCTGAATCTGTTTTAGTGGGTTTGGGGAAGAAGCGAAGGACTTGGAGCCCAGAAATCACATGGAGTACAGTGGCTTAGGCTTGAACATCAAGCTTTATGATCCCTGATAAATCTACTCTTGGTCTGCAAACTGCAAGAGCAGCTGTTCCAAACAAGCAGTAGTTCCTCAGGAACAAGCCCAGGCCTTCTACTCCCGTGAAGAGTGTCAGTCTCAGAAACTCACGGAGGCAGTTCTAGCCTGTCCTCTGGGGTCACGATGAGTTGGCATCTATTCAACCCAGGCGAGTTCATTCGTTTTGTTTCTTGACATTTCTACGGGCTTGTTTTGTAGCATGCTAGTTTCCAAAACTAACTAGTTTCCTGGCCCTGGGACCATTGCCCCTTCCTTAGCTTCTGTTCTCTCATTTCTAAAGCAGAGAGTGTGATGCCTTTTGTTGGGGAGATGGCATGATTAATGGAGTAGCTGATGAGAAGGACACCACTTACCTTCCAATCCACTCAAATTGTCATTATGGCTGCTCCTCTTGACCAACCATGTTGGGCTAAAACATGGAGCTCATTCCCCATGACAGGCAGCTGGTCAAAGACACAAGCATGCTTTTCAGCCTTCAGCAACCTTCCACCCCTGTCTCCCATTATGCTTTGTGTTCTTTACTTATTTTTTGTTTGTTTATTTGTTTGTTTTTGTGGCATCACTGCCCTGGTGAGAGTAGGAAGCCCAGCCCTGCTCCTGGGGAGCTGCTACTGGATTTGAACTGTCAACCCTATGAGCTGCAGTCATGCACACAACCACTATGCCACTAGTACTCAGCCTACTTCTTATTGTTCACTTCTCTTGTGCTAAAAGTGTGTATCAATAAGCCAACATTGGCCAAGTCAACATTTTTCATGTACAAGTCAGAACACAATGGCATTAACCATGTGGTACACCCATTTTTGCTATCCATTCCCGGTTTTCCATCCCTGAAAAATTAAAAAGTAAAATAAAAATTAAAAACTCACTGCCATCACATTGATTCAGATGCATAGCAACCCTTTCAGACAGACTAGACGTATCCTTGAAGCTTTCTAAGGATGCAAATCTTTAAGGAACGAGATAGTCTCTCTTTCTCCCTCCGAGCAGCTGGTGAGTTTGAACTGCTAACCCTGCTGTTAGCAGCCTAACCCTCAACCCTTTAAGCAACCGGGGATCTTCTCAGTGCTGCCTAGAGAATATCCCTCCTTTTCTCTAGATCCCTCTCTTTCCCACCACTCCCTCACATTCTAAGTTTTGTGTGCCACACATTTGCTTCCAGATCATAAGTTCTCAAACTTATGGCATTTGGTCTGTGACTCCTTTTGCTGAAAGAAAATTTCCCTGTGCCCCTTGCCAATCAAAAGCTTTGCAACAGAGCCCATAATTCAGGATAAAGTGTAGACATCTGCTTTTGCAGGCACCCTGCATCATTCTGGTGCTCCGTGGAGTACTTGATATTATGTCGTTTGGTCCTCTTTGGAAAACACCCGTGGTTCTAGCTATGTCATATGATGGTGATCATACAATATTTACCCACTTTTCTGTCTTTAATTTTTAACTGAATTTTTTGACTCAGTCTATCAGTCTATCAAATCTACTTATATATATACAATTATATATAAGTGCTAATATATAATTATATACAAGCAATATATTTATGATTGCTTCCAGACTTGAGGATTGGGGGCTGGGGGACTCTAAGCAGGGGCTAAATGAAAAAGCATTGGTTTCGTCAATTTTCCACATGCATAAAAAAAGGGTGGTTAGGAGTCATGCCTTGATTATTCAGAAATAGAGGGTCTAGGCTGCTCTTCGGATTTCTGACAGTCTTTCTCTTCCTAGTGTCTTAACCCAGTTCCTGGCATTTATCTGACATGTCTGCTCTCCCAGCACCCAGCCAGTCATGGGGTGTTTTTACGGCCACGGTCTATTTTAGGCCTGGAGATTTGTAGCTACTGCAGACATCTGGTCAGGGATAACGTGATTTCATGATTAAGCCTCGGCAAGTAAATATGTAAGCACCCATGTCTGCAGGGACAGACACTTTATAGGCACCTTCAGATTAACCAAGATTTCCCAGTTCCTAGAAATCATCCCACCTCTTGGGCCTTGTTTTGTTCTTTCTGCTGGTCTTCGCTTCTCTAAAATCCAGATTAAGGTCGCACTTTTGGCAATAATATCCAGGGGACAAACAGGTAGCATCCTTGTCCCCAGTCAGAGCCAGCCTGCCCAGGGCCAGATGATCAGGGGGCTGGCACACAGTCCAAGCAGTAGGGCTACTCAGGAGAAGCACCAGCTCAGGCCTCCCTATGCCCTCTGCCCTTGCTGAGAGCAGTAGAAGCTGTTGTCACCTGTCACCAGGCTCAACAGGGCAAGAGTCTGTGGGAGACGTTGCCTGAACCTCACAGCCTTCTTCAGAAGTGGTTCCTGGGCAGATACCCAGGGAAAGCTCAGGCCAGAGCCAGCTTTCTAGTCTTCAAGACCCCATGTTCTGAACTGCCTGGAAACAAGATGCTGCAGATATCAGGCCAATTCTTATTGTATGCCAGAGAGGATGAAGCTACAACCAACTAATATTGAGTCAGGTGAACCGAGAGCTCGTTGGGGGCTTATTTAAAAGCCACTTTGGCAATATCAGGTACATATTGCTCTCACCCACACAATTCTGGGAAGTGGTTTATTCCTGGGTGGTGCGAAAAAAGGCTAATGTACTCAGTTGCTGACAGAAGGTTGAAAATTTGAGGCCAGGCACCTCAGAAGAGAGGCCTGTACATCAATTTTCTCTATAGGACTATTTGTCTAAAGCAACAGAGGGAAAAGGAGAGGATAGGGAACGTGTCGCTAGCTGCCTGCAGATCAGGAGACCAGAAGAACTGGGTGGGGCCCAGCTGTCATCACTACACATTTTGATCAAAGAGTCTATAGAAGAATATTGATCAAAAGTGGGGAAATGCAGAACAGAAGTTCAAATTCTCCTGGAATCCAGACTTTCTAGAGCCGTGGAACCTGGATGAACACCAGAAATGATTGCCCAGAGACCATTAATAAACCTCAAGCTGAAAAAGTCCCCCTAAGGTTTTCCTTAAAACACATGGTCGTTTAGGCAAGGTTGTAAAAGCATCTGTCTTGAGCATGATGCTCTTCTCACCACATGGGATCAATCTGGAGAAACACACAGAAAGTTGAGAGGGGAGCCTTAGGGCGCAGCAAGGAATGATTCAGAGGAGAAGGATAAGAATGGTAGTACAACTGGAAGACCGACCTCAGCATCACTGACCTGTACACAGACACAATGTGGAACTGGTGTGTTCTTCGGGGTGGGTTTTCAACAACAAGCACAGCAGCAAAATAAACATGAAGGAGAAAATAAATAACTGGAGACCCAAGAGTAGGGACCAACTCCATGGCCAATGGTCTCCCTGTTGTTGTGACAGCCAGAGGGCCCTTTGGGTGCCTGAAGCACCTTAGAAGCTACAGTCTCTGGAGTGGAGAGCCAAAGCCCATCAGTAGGCAAGTAGACATCCCCTGACAGAAGGGTCTCAGGGAGGAGATGAGCCAGTCACAGTGCAGTGTAGCGCCATAAGACATGAAACTTTCCTCGAGTTCTTTAATGCTTCTTCCCCTCTCCACTATCATGATCCCAAATCTACCTTACAAATCTGACTAAGCCAGAGGATGTACACTGGTATAGATAGGAACTGGAAACACAGGAATCCAAGACAGATAAGCCCCTCAGGACCAATGGTGAGAGTGGCTATTCCGGGAGGGTGGGGTAGAAAGGGGAACTGATGATAAGGATCTACATGTAACCTTCTCCCTCAGGGATGGACAACAAGAAAGTGGGTGAAGGGAGGCACTAGACAGTGTAAGACATGACAAAATAATCATAAATTATCAATAAATTATCAATTTATTCTCAGTTATCAAATTATCAAATTATCAATTATCATAAATTATCAATATAATAAATAATTATAAATTATCAATATAATAAATAATTATAAATTATCAAGAATTTTTTAGGGAGGTGGGGGGAGGGTAGACATGAGAAGCTGATACAAAGGACTCAAGTAGAAAGCAAATATTTTGAGAATGAGGATGGTAACAAATGTGCTCAACACAATGGATGGATGTATGGATTGTGAAAAGAGTTGATCAAGCCCCCAGCAAAATGATTTTAAAAAGAAAAAAAAAAGAATTTATAGCCTCCGTTGGTGGAAAGAGTCAGAGTAAGGGGCATGGAGGAGAGTTCATTGACATTTAGTCTAGATAGCAATCTCTCCTGCTGAAATTACTGTGGGCTTCCCATTTTATTTTAAAAAACAGCTTTAATGGGACATCACACAATGCCATAGTTCAATTGTATCAAGAAGAGTTGTACAATCATCCCCACAATGACTTTGAGCACCTATCCTTCTTCCTGGTCCTCATTGTGATGAGCTCCCTGTTTCCCCCCAACAAACAATCCAGAGGCTGCCTTTATAGATTCATCCATCCTGGACTTCAATACCAAAAAATGTACCGCCCCCCCCACAAAGTAAGCAACAATAAGAAAATAAAATAGAGAAAAATCTCAATTGAAAGCAAAACAGAAAATATTAAAAACTAGAACAACTTTAAAAATGGGTCAGAAGGGAGATCAAATGATAAGGTGTTCAAGTCTAACTTAAGGACATTTGCCATTATCCATGTTCCAATGCATTCTGCATAATAGCAAGACTATTCACACCCCTAGTCTGTGATCAGAGGGTTGTCACTGCAGGCTTAATCCATGTGTATTCCCCCTTCACTTTTTTTAACTGAAACAATTTTCAAATAGGTCAAAAGGGAGACCCAATCAGATGCTGTGTTTAATCTATATCTAATATAACCTAACTACAACTAATATAATCATCTCAACAATACTTACTGTCAGAAAACAATGCTAATCACATCCCTGGACTATCGTCAGAGGGTGTGTTAGTCAGAGTAGACTAGAGAAATAAATTCATGGACAACACATATGGATATAAGGGAAAGGTTTATATGCAAGAGGAATGGAACATTAAGAAAATATCCCGGGCTGAGCCCGGTGGCGTAGTGGTTGTGCGCGGGACTGCGGCCCACTGGGACGGAGGTTCAATTCCAGCAGTGGGGCTGGGCCTCCTACTCCCACCACCGGAGAGCAGTGATGCCCCAAAAAACAAACAAAAAAAAATAGATAAGAAAATATCCCAACCCAGTCCAGCCCAAGGTCATAAGTCCAATATTAGCCCATATGTCTGATATCAGCTTATAAAACCTCCTTCCAACTTACAAAGCACAAGCAATGACACCAGGATAATCACAGGCCAGTGGGTGTAGAGTCTTGTATACCAGCTGGGGTAGAAGCATCTTGGCACTGGCAGGGGTCTCTCTGTGGCTTCTCCGGCCCCAGAGGTCTGGTCCCATCAGGGCAAGCCTACATGGCTTCTCCTCCAGTTCCATCAGCCTCCAGGAATCAGGATCGATCAGCATGCTGTCATCTCATCTTCTCAGTAGTTGTCTTTGAGAGACTGATCCAAGTCTCTCTTCTCCAATTAGAAAACACCACAAGACTTTCCAGAATTCTCAGGAGAAAGCCATGCCCACCCAGAGGTCTCATTGACTAACTCCAGATGGACAGACTAGACTCTACCCCTAGACTCCCAATCATGAAATTGACAGGAGTACATGACCGCCACAGAGGATATTCACCAAGGACTTAATCTCTGTGAGGACTCGGCACATGGATTTTGGGCTTGTCATCCATAGCCTCCTACAAACCAGGTGTTCACTATTTAAGCTCTGATACTATCCTCTCCTTTAGATTTGGTTTATAGTATTTGCAATCCTTAGATCCCACAATCTGCTGTGCTTCTATGGTTTATATATCTCATGGTCACTTTATGTTAGAGAACATTACCATTCATCTCCCTGGGGCATAAGAATGATTCTATGACTTTGTCATTAATTTAGCCAGTGGTAAAGAATTTAAAACACAGTTGAGAAAAGAGCTTAGGGTAGGCTGACAATATACATGGCAATACATGAATTGTTGATTTGTACACTTTAATATCTTAAGTAATTGGGCAGTACGGACACAAAGAGTGGGAGCTAACGATAAGACAAAACTTATACTAATTTCATTGACAGTGGCAGAAGCAGGCATGCCTGATCAATGCATATCTTATTAAAGCAAGAGGACACTAAAAGAGTAAGCCTATGGTAGTCTCAGACCACCAGTCATTGGGCATCTTCATGGTAAGAGATCTGAAGCAGAATCCATTGGCCACCAGTTCTATGCCCTTGGGAGAGCAATCGTTGGCTTCTGCTCACATGATGAAGTGTCACCTGAAGTCAAAGGGCTACAGGTGAGTTTGATGTAGAGCCTGGTTGACTTGCACGCGGGGTTCCCACCTCAAACCTTCTGCTGTGGCTTATGGAGGATGTCATGTATCTAAAAACAACTGGGTCTAAAGTCCCAGTGACCTACAGCACATGGCAGGGGTCACCAAGAGCTGGGTAGACACTAGGCCTCAAGTTTCTCATTAGGGACCTAGTACCAGGCTTATTTTCCCTTGTGTTCTATATTAATTCATTAAGTCGCTCCCCCCTCACTCCCCAGCAAATGGGAGGCGATTCTCCCTTGTTTCCTACCCAAATAGACATATACTTGCCTTCTCTGAGTCAGGCATGCTCCTCTCCCCTCATCTTGACTTGAATTCCCAGGAAAGAAGGTTAACTTATCATGGTGGCAGGAGTGTCTGTTGATTTGGGGTGCACTCAGCATAATTTTCTATGGCAGGAACTAAATGGCCATCTCCTCCTCCCACGGTCGGCTTTATATATTGATGGCCCCACACCAGGCAGAAAAGGCTCTGAAGAGCGTGGCTGAGGCCATAACACCTGGCAAAGAGAGATCGTGTCCCTGAGTAAAAGCAATGCTACCCATTTCTGGAGGCCTCCCTGGTTGCTGTAGAATGAAAAGCAGTCCATTATCATTGTTAGTGGCTGTCTGATTGACTCCAACTCATGGCAATCCTGTGCACACCAGACCAGAGTGTCACCTGGTTCTCCAAGATCGTCAGCAGGGTCGGGACAAGCAGCCTCTATGTGCTTGGATTGGGATCGCCTTCTGGTCCAGAGGGCTCATCTTTCAGCTGGAGCTCTGACAATCTTCTGTGAGATCCAGAGGGATTTCCCTGCTGCTTTTCAGAAGTAGGTCCCGCCAGGTCTTTCTTCCTACTCCGTTCCATCTTAGTCTGAAAGTTTCACTAAAGCCTGCCCAGCATGGGTGAACTTGCTGCTTGAAAATACTGGTGGCCTTGCTCCTCATATCACGGCAGCAAGCCAGCTACCCAAGTATGACAAACTGACAGAAAAGCAACAAGTAGAGGTACAGAAACATAGATAAAAGAACTTTATTTAAAAATAATCTTTTAAAAATCATTTTATTGGGGGTACAAACAACTCATCACAATCCATCCACCCATCTGTTCATTGTATGTCAAACACATTTGTACATTTGTTGCCATCATCATTCTCAAAACATTTGCTTTCTGCTTAAGCCCTTGATATTAGCTCATTTCCCCTCTCTCCTTGCTCTGGTCTCCCTTGTTAACCTTTGATAATTTATAAATTATTATTAGTTATATCATACACTGTCTGATGTCTCCCTTCACCCACTCCTCTGTTGTCCATCCCCCAGGGAGGAAGTTATATATAGATCCTTATAATCGGTTCCCTCTTTTTACCCCACCTTCCCTTCACCTTCCAGGTATCACCACTCTCACCACTGGTCCAGAAGGAATCATCTGTCCTGGATTCCCTATGTTTTAGGTTCCTATCTGTACCTATGTACATCCCCTGGTCTAGCTGGATTTGTAAGTTAGAATTAGGATCATAATAGTCAGGGGGGGGCGGGGGGACATTTAGGAATTAAAGGAAAGTTGCATGCTTCATCATTGCTACAATGTATCTGAATACATTGTGATCTGAATACAATGTGATCTGAAATAGGCACTTTCTAAGAGAGGAAATCCTCTCCTTCTGCCCTCTGCCCCATCCCACCCTTCAAATAAAATACCTTAAATGAAATCTCTTGTCTGGGTGGAGAAGAAAGAGTAACACCAATAGATTTGGAACAGGTGGACCTTTGAGAAACCAATGAGGCTGAGTTAAAGAAATGAAGAAGGGTTGGTATAGGCAAGAGAATTTTGAAGCAAATGGGAAGGGGAGGGAAGTCCTAGGCTGTTGCAAATGGTTAATGTTCTTGCTGCTAACTGGAAAAGTCCAAGGTTCAAATCCACCCACAGTAGCCTCAGATGAAAGGACTGGTGATCTACAGCTCCCAAAAGCAACGTTGAAAACCTGGGTGAGCATAGCCCTACTTTGATGACACCTAGAGGGGACCAGGAGTCAGAGTTGACTGAATGGCAACTGGTTTCGTTCAATAGTAAAGGACAGAGCAGACCTTAGGTTTGGGAGGATTTTGGACAATAGGAGGAGAGATGCCAGAAGCAGCTTCATGAAAAATGGCTTCAGTCAGGGTGAGCAGAAGGACTGGTGGATGAACCATCATGGAATTGTCCCATCATTGTGGATATTCATTCAATGGATGAGGGGAGGGTCATGGGAATAAAGGTGCTTCAGATTGTTGAGGCATTTAAAATCCAACTGAGGGGGGAAAGTTCATTTGCTTCTCAATTACTAAGAGAAGTTGACAGCTCTACAGGGTAAATCAGACAGGATACTCATTAGCAAGGCTGCTCTGAGAGGTGGATTCTTTGCACTCTGTTTCCAGGAGCTTCCCAAATCCTTGGGGACCTGAGAGAGGTATCCCATTGCCAGATCATTCCTACAAAGAGCGCTGCGATGTCATGGTGACTCTCCAGGACATGTCACAGTTCCCTGTCATGAGCGTCATTACAGGCTTCACTCCCACAGTCAGCAGGGAGGAAACCTGGGAATGGATGAGGTGTCCTAAGTGTGCGCTCAGAGACAGGCACTACAAATAGCCCTGCAGACATGCCTCTGCCAAAAGTGATGAACACCAGATGCTGTTAACAGCTCATGACTAAGCGACCAGAAACAGGGACCTTCATGATATACCATAATCCAGCTTCTGGCAGGAAAGCTCTCACACACCTTGGCCCTTCTCCTAAGTCACCTACTAAGCAGAAAGCAGTCATCATCCCAGGAACTACCCACCCTGTTTAGAGCCTTTGCTGTTGGGGCTGTGGGTCTGTGAGCGTGGGAGTGCTGTTCTAGAAAGCCAGTGAGATGGACATCATAGCCCAGATCTCTGTGAGTCAGCCCATGGCAAAAACTGGGTTCTAAACACGAGTTTCTACCCCAGAGGAGGGAGGACGCTAGGGACTGGAGGGTGGGAGGAAGAATGGAACATTTGGAAGAGTCACTATGATGTTTCAAGGTTGTTGGTCTTTTCATAATTGTTCATATAAGTAGATAGCTCTCTCAGGACCCTCGAGGTTTTAGAAACTCAAAGTCCTCAATCATAACTTTAAATAATACATTTGTGACACACCATTGTTTTACCCAGTCATAAGACCTTGAGCAGGAGCCTTGTGGTGGCATCCTGGTTACGTCACCAAGGTCAATAGTCTGACACCAACCATCTCTCCTTGGGATAACGATGGGCCTTTCTATCCATGTAAAGAGTTACAGTCTCAGAAACCCACAGACAGTTGTACCCTGTCCTTTACGGTCTCTAAGAGTTGGCATGAATGACTCTACAGCAGTGAGTCAGCCTTTTCTGGCAGCCTTGAACAGCGCAATTGTTGATTCCTCCCTTCTTCTTGACAAGAGTCCCTGAGTGGTGCAAGCAGGGTAGTTGGCTATTAACGGAAAGGCTGGCAATTGGAGAAAGACCCCACAATCCATTTCTGTAATACTGGCTTTTGAAAACCCTACAGGGTGCACATGAAGTCACTGTAGAAGGAATTCAACTGTAGCAAGCTGGTTTATTTAGAGTAGGGTGGGAAACTTTCCAGGATTTGCTAGAAGTGTTCAGACATGTTCATGGAGCATGTTATTATCTGGGGCAACATGCGTGTAAAGTTTCCACTACCTTCCTGTTAGACCAGGATCTATTTGGGGGAGGAGAGAGAGAGAGAGCCATTGGGCATCCAGAGAGAAGAATCAAAGCTAGAACTCTGTCTTATGCTTCCATATGGTTGAGTGTAGTCCAGGAATATGGCCCTTCTGGCTATCATTCCTTATGTGATATATTGTGGGCACTATGCCTCTGGTTATTATCCCATTTTGGAGGAGGGTGATCTCTACTATACAATGGAAAGGATTAGGGTGGGATTAAGACCTGGCTGGTAGAATAATGGTTACGTATTAGGGTGCTAGCTGTAAGATCAATGGTTTGAAGCCCCCAACTGATCTGGGGAAAAAACAGAGCTTTGTACTCCAGGAAAGAGTTAACCATCTGAGAATCCCACAGCAGCACAGTTCTACCTCTGTCCTTTAGAATTGTGATGTGTCCACATGGACTCTATGTAGTGAGGTTTTTCTTTCTTTCTTTTCTTTCTGGTTACAAGAGCATGTGAACCAAACTGCACTATTATCCTTGGGGGCATCTTTAGATTCTATCCCAGTGGAAGGTGTGAAACCTCAATTAAGGTGTGACTTGAGATACTATCCTTTGTTTCCCGTGGATGAGATATGGGTATTGGTGCCAATGACAGTTCTAACACACAGCATATCGCCCTCGATTTCCTAAATGGGCTGTCACAGAAGCAAGAAGACCTGCTGCAATTTGGGGACATTTTTGGCTTCTGGCTCTGGACCCTGCAGTTAGCTCACCTGTGCCTGCCCTTCACATTTGGGACTGAATAGCACATATCTTCATGTGACACATTGTGTCAAAGTTTAATGTGTGTCGATGGGATGTTACAGTGAAACGCAGAATTTAAGAACATGAAGGATTAGACTCAAGGAAGAAATGGAAGAGGTGGGTGGAGGGAAATGGAGCTGAATAGAGTTGGACATTGGGGACCTCTTTCATCTTCAACTCCATGGGACTCAAAAAATTCAACTCACTGACTCACAGCAACCCCCTGTGGGGGTTTCCCAGACTGTCGCTGTTTGTGTGGAGTAGAAAGCCCAGTCTTTCTTCAGCAGAGCTGGTGATGGTTTTGAACTGCCAACCATTCTGATCACAGTCCAACTCATAGCCACTAAACCACCAGGGCTCCATGGTCTTCTTTTAATGCTTTGAAAAGAAATTATTATCCCAGTGGTTTCCTTACACCTGCCTGGTCTCTTAAGGGTTCTGGTGGTAGAGCAAATTATGAAGTGATCTGATCACTGCAAGGTCAGCAGCAGTATGAACCCACCAGAAGCTCCACAGGAGAAAAATGAGGCTTCCTAGTCCCATCAAAAAGGACAGCCTGGGAAACCCACCAGAGAGGTTCCAACCTGTTGTGCAGGGTCCTGGCATGGACTCCATGCCCTGGTGTGGGGGGGGGTTGCCTCATCTCTTCTCTTACGACCACAACATATCCCTGAAGGTAAATAATCTTTCATCTAAGAGCAGTTGCTGGCTAACCAATGTTTTCTGGAAACAGATAAAGAAAAGCACTTGGGTTTTTGTGTGTGACAACACTTTTGTCTTGGCAGCGACACAGGATAGCCTTGGTAGAGCAGAAGCATGAGCAGTGCCTAATAAAACAACCGTGGTTGGGTTCCAATCAAGCTTTGGTCACAGACTTAGCCAGTGGGTTCAATTCCATCTGCAGCCCATCGTGTAGAGACTCACATACTTAACAATAATATTTCTAAATTTGGATGAAGTTTGAAGGGGCAGCTCTACCCTGTTTTTGCTTCTTACAACTATGCCAGAAAGGTCAGTGTTGTGTACCCCCCCCCTTTATATACATATATACTTATGTGCATACATGTAAACATAATGTAATTATTTATATGTGTTAATATATATTTATATAATGACATTCACAAACAACATATCTGATGTCAACAGCAAAAAAAGCACAGAGCAGAGACTTAAACACTAGCCTTTTGTTTTAAAATCCAATGGGCCTTCTGTAGTACTAATATTTTTCAAAATGAGTCTCTCCCTATTAATAGGTGTTATGTGAAAGAGGAGCTCTGAGGTCAATTAAGTTTAGGAAATTCCCCATTAACTCAAGGTAAAGAGCCTTTGAATGTGCATTACGAATGTCCAAGAAGGGATTAAGATATGTTGAGTTTTCCCAAACATATTTGACAAAGAGACTCCTTTTTTCTTCTTGGCAAAGCACTTCTCAGGACTCATACTTCTTGAATGGAATCCTAGGAAACCCTTCACTGTGCATACGTGCACACTATGGAGACCAAATGCCATGCAGTGGCAATAACAGAAAGAAGTGGGGGGGCGGAAATAGATACTGTTCTTCCCATGCCTTGTTAGTCTCTGCTTTTTCTCTGCTCAGAAGGGTCACGAATCCGTTGCATCACAATTCAAGTTGATGATTGGCCCTCATACTCCTTACATGCTCTCTGTACAGAGAGCACCTGCTCTAGTCAAGGTGCAGGATGAAGTTTGAGTATATTCCATAGCCACTCTTTTTTTAAGATGCCAGATGCCACTGACCATTGAGAGCATGTTTCACTGAGATAGTCAAAGAACTGAGTATCCCTTTGGAAAAGATTTGATGCTATTTTGAAGAGAACTGACTGGGAACTCGAGAATGTCAGATCTCTGACTGCCAAACTCCTTTAGCCCCACACTGTTCCGGAGGGAGCAGTAGTCAAAGAACAATAAGTGAATGAAAACCAAAAATTCACATTATTAATAATGGCCCCAGGGCTGTCTACTCTGGGGAAATCCAGACTGGAGATCACAACTGATGCTCAAGATCTAAATGAGCCTTTGTCCACCCAAGAAATGGGGCCAGCACACTCAGGCATGTTTATGGAGAGCTAAAGTTTAAGATAAACTTGGGCGCTAGGAGGCAACATGACTGCCTCCCTAGCAGTGCCTCAAGGAGGTGAAAGGGGAGTTTAAGGGAGGAATGGCTTGGGAAGTCCAAGGAGGGAAGAAACTTACAGAAGCGTGGCTTTTGTGTGAAGTCCTAGTCACTGTCTCCCTTTCGCTTGACAGCCTCCACTCACTTGTTGCTCATCTCATCAAAGAAGTGTATGCTGCTCCCTTGAGGGGATCTGTCTCGTCCCTGGCCCTTGTGTCAAAGAGTTTTCTGGGTTTCTTAACCTATTTTTGTTTCTCACTTAACCTACTTGAAGGCATGTGTATCAGAAATCAATAAGAGCATCTACAATTGCAATGGGGCAGGGAGTTCTAGCCTTTGAAAGAATTGGAGGAGACAGGCTTCCTGGGAGATGATAAGTTGGGATGACAAGCTCCTTGGTGGACTATTGGCAAGAGGGTAGCAGAAATAGCTTCCCCCTCCTTTTGTGAATGAAATCTCCACGAGTTTGGAGGACCCCAAGCAGGATTTGTCAACCTCAGGAACTGCAGAGAATATCTGCAAGTATAGTATAATAGAAAACATTTCTATTCATAAAATTATATGAGCTCTCCTATATCTATCTCACAAACCTCTGGTGGTGCAGTGATTAGGCTGCTAATCTAAAGGTCCTTAGTTTGAAATCGCTAGCTGCTTCTTGGAAGAAAGACAGACCTTTTTTCTCCCAAAACAAGTTACCATCTCATAAACACATAGGGTCAATTCTATCCTTACCCATCCAAGAGTCAACATCAACTTGATGGCAGTGAGTTCAATTCAATTTAGTATCTATCTTAAAACCTTTCTGGAGCAAGTGAAGGCATATAAACCAATGAATTACTCTTGCTGCCAGTTGCTGTCATATGAACCCCATGCCCACCAGAGTGAAACACTGCCTGTCCCTTCACTACTACAGATCCGATGTCATCCAGGTGGTTTCATTAGCTGACTTTCAGAAGTCGATCAGATCTTTCTTCCTCAAGTTCAAATTTGTCTAGAAGCTCTGCTAGACCTGGTCAATATCATAGCAATACACATAGTAACAAACCAATGCAACACATCTCTGTAAATCCATCAACATAAGTTTTTGAAATTAAATTACTTCCAAACATTTTCAGTGAGCAATGGATAGATTTGGGATAAGGTTGGGGTTATAATGGGATGAATGGTGGCCTCCCAAAGGTGTGTTCACATCCTAATGCCCAGGCTCATGAATGTAACCTTATTCAGACAATGGATCTTGGCAGAAGAAATTAAGCCAGGATCTTGTTTGACTGGATTCTCAAGGAAAGCAAAAATCATTCTATCTCTTTCTCATACACACACATTGCATATATAAATATACATGAACACATATATAGAGAATAATTTTTATCAAGAAAATGGCTCACACAATTTAAGTGAGTCTTGTCCAATTCAAATCCCTGGACCAGATGTCAAGTTGAAAGCTTCTCCTGACTCCTACAGCTGCAGGGACTGATAATCAGAAAGGACATAGACTAACAAGAAAGCAGGAAAAGGAACCAGGAAGAGCAACAGTGGTGGACCTAGAGGTAGATGAATCCAAGTCAGCAAGTAGACTTACAGTTGCAGAGTCTTATAAATCCAAGGTTGGACAGGTGAGATGGTTCCTAGAGTTGGCACGCAATATGGCAGGCTCATGTCCAAAGAGGTTCATGAAGCCCAATGTAGGGTGCAGAGCCAATCAGAAGCAAGCAAACTTCCACAGTGTCTACATAGATAGGAATTGAGCCACACTGCAAAGCAGCTTCCCTTCAATTGCATCAGGACTGTGACCTTAGTGAGGGTATTGGACTCCATCCCAAACCTTTCCAAAATGCACACAGCAGATCCTATCATGCAGTTGATTGCATCATGTTACGTCATGTCTTAGCCACTCCTTTCCCAGCCAAGTTGACATAAATCCTAACGATCACAAGGATCATGAGATTAAGAGATCATGGACCTGACATCCAGTGAGAGTCATCCTTACATGATGAAGCAATCAATGTGAAGATGGAAGCAGAGATCTTAGGAATGTCACCTAAAGCTAAGAAATCACCAGGTGCTGGTAGAGGCCAAGGACAGAGGCAGTGCAGCCCTGTCTAGACCCTCGTGTCAGATGTCTGGTCTCCAAACCTGTGAGAGAACATATTTCTGTTGTTTCCACTCTCCAGTTGGTGGTAATTTGTTACAGTGGACAGATTAAGAAATTAATGGTCAATTTAAAAAAATTGGGGGGTTAAATGTCAGGTGCTGTACACTCAGGTGCTGACACTGGTATTACATTGCTGCAATTCAGGATCTACAAGGATTGAGACTTCCTACACAGCCCACCCCCAACCCCTGACAAAATGATTTTAGTCCTTCTCGCTCGATTCTGGAATGGGTAAGAGGCAATCTGTCTTGTTTTTATGGGGAAACATTTTTTAGGTGGAAAGTAAGTACAGATGATGAGGGAAAGGGTCTCCAGAAACCCTGCCAAACTAAATGGAGCTGGAGATGGTCACAAACTGCCCCCCCCCCCAAACTTCCACTTCTGTTTCACAGGGAAAGAAAACTGAAACTAAAACAAAACCCTGTGGCCTTCAAATTGACTGCAACCAAGGTCACTCCACGGCAGTCAGGGTAAAATGGGGCTTCATGGCATTCTCACTGTCTTTTCCTCAGTGAAGCTTCTGGGTGGGTCTCAACTACTGTCCCCCAGGGCTTGATATCTCAGAGGAAGAATTAAGAAATTAACACCAAGTTCCTCTCCCTCCTCTCATTATGCTCAAAACAGTAGGCTTTCCTCTGCTGAGAGTAGGTTCCAGCTGCTGAAATGGGAAATGACTGACTTCCTAAATCTCTATTTCCCAAAGTGGGCAATCCTGCCCCCTGGCGAGCGTTAACATGATCCAGGGGCTGCAAAAGCAGATGCCCATACTTTATCCTGGATTACGGGCGATTATACAAACTCTTTCATTACCAAGGGAACGCTGAGTTTGCTTGCGTGTTTGTTTCTGAAAAGGGGCAGTAGGCCGAATACACTCGGGAACCTGTGGTCTGTAAGCTGCCTTCCAGCTTCCTCTACCTGCCCCTGCATCAAATACAAGGGACGTTTCCACTCTGCTACCATTCCGTCTTAGCGAGGAGAGCTGTGGGTGTATCTGCGGTGATTTTCTGTTCCTCGCGGGAGACTGCCAGTGTGAAGATGAGCCCAGGAGCATCAGGAAGCCGCTAGGTTCCTGACTCACACGATTCCATGGAGAGCTGTTTTGTTTGACTCAATTAGGTCAAAAACCGCAGCTGATTTTGAAGGAATGAAATGACCAAAGACACTTTACCCCCAGGATTTGAATAAGCCGGATTCAATTATGTTTCCGACAGGAAGGTACTTAATTTTTCTAATAAGCAGGTGTCCAGTGGGAAGCAGCGAGCAGACTCTAGTAGAAAAGCATCAGGCAATATTCCTAGTAGTCACTTCTCTATTTTCAGGGGCATAGGCTGTATTAACACCCTCCCCCTAAAAATACTATATATAAAAGAAAAAAGGAGGTGGGGGCTGGAAATGACTGCCAGAAAAGATCAGTTCTGCTAAGAATTTAGCAAGGTGCACGCTTTGCCCTGCATTGGAAATCATGTGCCTCTGTCTAGCTTTCTAAAGCACACTTTCCCAATCGACTTAATTTTCCCCCAGAATATTCAGAGTGGCACCATTAGCTGATAATTACTGTCTGGGCTCTTCGGGGCAGCAGCACGGCTCTGTCATTTCCTTCATTCTGTCTTACATTGCTTCCTTCCATCCGTCCTTCCTTCTCCAAGATCAGAATCAAATTCTCCATCACCAGGTTTTAGAATCCACGGCTGATCCTTTGCGCCACTCATTTCTTTGTGCTTTTGGCAAAAGGGAGGGGCCTGCACACTGAGATGGGGCCCAGGGGCGGCAGTTGAAAACCACCCGATAGCTCACAATGGCTTGGAGTCAGGGGCCGGTTGGAAGGGTGGGGGAGCCGGTCGACAACCGTATTGTAGAAATCTGGCTGAAGAAACGGTGTTAGACCCGCTAGCTTGGGATCTTGCCCGACAGTCCTAGAGCTGTCCCTCATATACATTCCACAACCTGAGCCGTGGAGCCCATTTCTAAGTGAAAAATCAGCTGCCACTAGCCTCGGCTCCAGTGAGTGGGTCCCGCTTTGGTCTGGGCCCAGAGACCCACCCGCAGATGTGCCCTCGCTGTTCCCAGCACTTGCTTCCCACGAAAATGAAAGCACTTCGCCTCCTAAATGGTGGTTTCGAATAAAGGCAATCATTTGTTTCCAGCTGGTACAATTGTTTAATAAAATGCCTGCTGGGTCTCCACAAGTAATATTCTCCTCTCCTCAGCAACAATGAAAATCACCCCGTCTTGGGGGGCCACTATCTCAACCCATGCGCACTGTTCCCTGTCAGAGTCTGAGACTTCCAAGGAAAGCCATTTGCCATATGGAGGCCTGACAGAAAGGCGGGGGCGGGGGGATTTCTGCGGGAAAGATTACTGAGATATATAGTATATGGGGGAAGAGAGGGGAGTGAAGAACAGAAGGCTTCGGCCATTTCACTATTGTAATAATTATTCTTCTAATGCTTTAATCAAAGGGAGCAGCCTGTCTCTCTCCTCTCATCTATATTCAGCCCAGCACACTTCGGAGGTGCTAATCTCTGTGCCTTCAGGCTGTTCGGAGGGAGCGACAATTGACAGAGCCTGAAATGCTGAAGTCTGTACCAAGCCATACCTGGCACTGCCCTTAATTACCCCGATTATGTTAATGTGTGTTGTTTGTCAACAGCTAGCAAGAAAGGAGATGGGGAGGCAATTGGAGAACTTCAGATGGAAGTGTGGCCAGCAAAGGCATTCTTGCTTTCATAAAATTAATAATAACAATAATGGAATTTTCAAAGAAGAGCCTGGCCACTTTTTCCTCAAGGAATTTACCATTGATGAAAGCGAAGGAAGAGACTGAAATATCCCCATTATTTATAGCCAGTCCGTGTTTTCTTAAGGTTAGTGGTCCATGTGGAGGCAGTCCTGTTGATGCTTCATCTTGCTGGCAAGTAATCAGTAAATAAAACAATTCAAAGGAAACCCACGCCTATGGAGGGTTTCCGAGCTGGGACATTTTGATGGGAGCAGACGGTTGCCTGCCTGTTTCTCCAGCCAAGAGACTGATGGGTGTCAACCACTAACTTGTGGTTCGCAATCTAGTACTTAGCCCGTAGCCCCACCAGGATTCCTAATCAGATGAACCTAAGGAACTGCAGATATAAACTGCAGATATAAACTAATAAATAAAAATTTTATACACAGAGACGAATAAAATGGGCCAGGATAACTTATTTTTCATGAGCTAACAAGAGCCACAAGAGTGGTAAAGCACTTGGCTATTAACTCGAAAGGTCCACCCTTCAGACCAATCACTCAGTAGGAGTCAAATGAGACTGCTGGCTGCCATGAAGATTGACAGCCTTGGGAAACCTATGAGTCCGTTCTACCATTGTATAGGGTTAGTATGAATCAGAATGGACACAGTGACAAAAGGTCTGGTTTTGATTTGGGTAACAAGACTCCAAATAAAGTAAGATATAAAGCCAACAGTACAACACAAACTTATATATGGGTCAACACAAAAAAAAATATGGGTCATCAGAGCAAAGAAGTAAGGTTGTTTTCGATTCAAAGCAAAGCTCTAACTTCATTGTGTGTGCAAGAGATCCCAGCCAGTACACATCAAGCATGACTGTCAGCCATTTGTCAGTGGGACTTGTGGTAAACAGGCTTAGCAGGGCTTCCACATGAGGACAGACAGGGAGGAAAAGGTGTGACACTCTGTTTCTAAAAATCAGACACTGAAGACCCTCTGCATCACAGCAGTCTGAGTGAGTCCTGAGTGTGGGGTGGGGGTGTTGGAGAGGAGGGGGAACAGTATTGGTCTGGTGTTTCTTTCCACGGAGCACAGAGTCACCACGAGTTGAGGGGGCAGGGACGGACAATCCTAGTTGATAATTTTCAACTCAGTCTGGCAAGAACTTGTTCATTATTGGAATTCGGATCAATTTTCTGATGCTGTTAATGTCAAAGAGTCTGTTCCAACTCCTAACTCCACCCAAGGACAACAAAAGGAAACACTGTTGAACCTGACATTGTCCATACAAGTATCAGATGAAATCCCATCATCTTCCCTTCTAAGGAGCACTATTCTGGCTCTACTACTTCCTGAGACAGATTTCTTTGTTCTCCTGGTAGATCACGGTGCTTTCAATATGCTTCACCAATCTCACAATTCAAATGTACCGATTCTTCTGTGGTCTTCCAATTTCATCGTGCAGCTTTCACATGCCTAAGAGGCCACTGGAAAGAGAGCGGCCTGGTCCTGAGTCATCTTGACAAACAATGCTACACTGAAACCCATTGTTACTGCCACTGTGTCTGTCAATCATCTCACTGTGGGTCTCCCTCTGCTCCACTAAGCCTAATATCCTTCTACAAGGATGAGTTCTTCCTGATAATATATTCAAAATCTGTCAAATAAAGTCCTACCCCCTTCTAAGGAGCAGTTTGGCTAAACTTCTTCCAAAAGAGTTTTTATTCATTTTTCTAACCAAATCCCCCCAAATCAAATCAATAAAATGGGGTTAATTCTAACAGTGACCCTACATAGACTTTCTAAGACTCAGTTGCCACAGAAACAGCCTAGCGTTTCTCTCATGGGAGAGTGACTGGTGGGTGAGTTTGAACAGCCCACATTGCAGTGAGTCGGCAATCCAATGCCTAGCCTACAACACCATCTTTCAATGGCATCAATTCTTCATTGTCCAGTTTTCACATGCATATGAGGCCATTGAAAATAGTTTGGCTTGGGTCAGGCTCCACTCAGTCCTCAAAGTGATATCTTTGCTTTTGAACCTTTTCCAGAAGTGTCCTGCTGGAGACTTAACCTGTGCGGCACACCATGTGATTTCCTGACTGCTGCTTCCAAGGGGGTTATTTATTGTGGATTCAAGTAAAATGAAATCCTTGAGAACTTGAACGTATTTTCTATTTATCTTGATGATGTTTATTGGTCCAATTGAGAGGAGTTTCTTCATTGGCTCCTTTAGGAAAAAAGGATGGGGGGGTAGAGATTCTTTGTATTTGTTTGTTAATGCAGATTGAAAATGAGGCCCAAACAAAAAATGTTTGGGAACATGGGGAGTTTAGGATAGATGATCTTTTTAGGACCAGTGGTGGAGTGGTAATACTGGGAGGGTGGAGGGATGGTGGAATAGAAAGGGGGAACCAATTTCAGGGATCTACATATAACCTCCTCTCTGGGGCATGGAGAAGAGGGAAGTAAGTGAAGGGACACATGGGACAGTGTACGATATGAAAAAGTAATAATTTGTAAAATACTAAGGGTTCATGGGGAAGGGGTTTGAGGACGGAGGGGAAATAAAGGGAGCTGGTACTGTGGGCCTAAGTAAAGGGAGGATGTTTTGAGAGTGATGATGACAACAAGTGGGCAAATGTGGTCTGAATACAATTGACGTATGTATTGATCATGATGGGAGTTGTATGAATCCCCAATAAAATGATTAATTTTAAAAAGGAGGGGGGAAAGAGGAGTTCATATCAGGGCTGAAGTAGAAAACATTTGAACATGAACATGTGTACAAATGGCAACATGTGTACAAAGATTCTTGATACAAATGACATATTCAACATTATAAGAACTGTAAGAGCCCCCAATAAAATTATTGGGAAAAACTCATTTGGGCTTTTCTATCTAAAAAGCACTGGAGAGAGCCTCTCTGCTCTTGTTCTTCTGTGAGAAAAGGTGCCAGTGGGGCCTGCTGCTCTTCAGGCTGGCTCTTTGGGTCAGATGGGAGGAGGGTGCCTCCTCCTTGTTCTCCAGGATGTAGGCTAATTCAGCTTGGGCAAGCTGCCCTCCTCCAAGCCAGAGGTCAACTGCTCCAGGGCTGCCAGGCAACGGGACACCCAGTGAAGTTTGAATCTCAAATAAACAGTGACTGAATTTTTTAGAAGTGTGTTCCAAATAGTGCTAACTCCGGTCAGTCTGAGGTCAGCCCTGGCCAGTCCTGTTGCCTCAGGCCAAGGCATCCTGGAGCCCTAAATGGGTGTTGTTTCCTGTTTAAGAGGATCCGTCAAAAGCCTCTAATTCAACCTCCTCATTTTATGTGTGAGAGAAAAGAGGCCATGAGAGGTGAAACTTTTTACCCTCATAAACAGCTGCTGACATAGATCTAAAAAAATAAAGGGGGGCACGGGGAGAATGGCATGCCCACAAGTTGTTTCCAAATCTTTGCAATCCTAGTGGACGGAGTAGAACTTCCCCACAGGGCCTCCAAGATGGGAATCTCTGACAGATGGTCACATCTTTCTCCTTGAGGGTCACTGGTGGGGTCGATCGATCAACCTTTGGGTTCACAGCCAAGCACTTAACCACTGATCACCAGGCTTCCCCAAACCAGGTTTGGAGCTTCCAAGAGGTTCTAGTTAATTCCATAGGGATTTTGTGACTTTTTTTCTTTTGTAAGAGTGATTGTGTAGGAGTAAAATATCTCAATATGGCACTTCTATCCATCCAAATATTTGGGTGGGGCTATGCAAATAGGATGTGTGTGTGTGTGTCACCAGCAGGGGTGTGTTGGTCAGTTTTAGCTGCCATTGCCCTGAGCATAAGAGGAACCACAAGTGCAGAGTATTAGAGATCTCTGTCTGAGGTGGTAGAGGCTGACACCAGAGGCTGAAGCAAGTAGACCATGAGACAGAACAGAGGAGCAGCCTGGAGACTTTAATATTTTGAGACAGAGTGACTAGCTGCCTTCCTGATCCAGAGAGGTAAAGACCAAGGGACCCTGTGGCCGAAAGGGACCATGAGGACTAGGGAGGCTTGGCTGAGGAGAGGTGTTATTCTGGAAAAATGACTCTATTCTTCTGATGCTGGCTTGTGGAGCCTGCCAGGTTCTCTTACAAACCCCCTTAATTATGAATGCTGTCTGTGCATTCTAGGTGGTCACTGCCACCAATGATGGAACCCAGCATGGAAGTGGAGTGCAATCCGAAGAGGTACAGAAAGGTGAAGGGCAGAGAGAATGGCTTTTCTCATTGAAGCCATTACCTCAAATACCCAGAATGCTCAAGTGGTCTGAATAGTCATTCACAGAAATGCAGGCAGCTACTGAACTGGAACAAACAGTGGCTGTCTTCTCACCCAAGTGTCTGTGTGTGTCTGTCAAACAGAAACAGCAAGCCCTGGGCAGTTAATGAATGACTGCCTGCTGCTACCTCTGTTGATCACAGGATGGGAGATTGTATTGGGGTTCAGTTATCTAACAGGATTTCCACCATTGCTGAACTCAAGATTATTTGATCATCAAGTAACCAAAGGGATGGTTAAAGAAGGGGTAGGAAAGGAGGCAGACCGAAGAAAAGTTTCTGCCTCAGTACTCAGTCCCAACGGGTGTGTTTGGTCACGGTCGCAGTCTTTTTCCGTTGATCTTGACCTGCCTACCCACCTCAGTGCCCTGGCCTCACTCTCCTTCCTGAACATAAGGCAAACATCCATCTCTCCCTCTATGCCCCAGCTAATACTGGGAGGGGGAACTTGGGAAGCAGATTTCTAACCTGAAGTAAAAATCTGCTGTGTTAGCCCAGGTAGATAAGAGAAATGAATCCATAGAAACTCTTATGTGTGTAAGAAAGAGGTTTATATATAAGAGCAATGGAACATGGAGAAAACATCCCAAGTTGTCCAGTCCAAGGCCATAAGCTCAATATTAGCCTGTATATCCTATATCAATCTATAAAGTCCTCTTCAGACTCACAAAACACATGCAATGAAGCCAAATGAAGGATGATCACAAGTGAGTGAGTAGAAAACCTTTGGATCCAGTGGTGTTGTGAGCATCTCAGCACTGGCAGGAGTCTCCATGTGGTTTGTCCAGCTTCAGAGGTCTGGTTCCATCAGAGTAGATCCATGTGGCTTCTCCTTGAGGATGTTTCACAGGGGTCCAAGGGAGTGAACTGAGAGTGTGTTTGTCTCTCTGTGTGTGTGTGTGTGTCCTGCCCCCCAAGAATGAAGTCCCAGATTTCTCAGAATTCTCAGGAGAAGGCCATGCCCACACAGAGGTCTCATTGGTTCTCTCCAGATTGACAGGCTAGACTCCACTCTTAATCCTCAAATTGACACCAGACTAGGTGACTGCCACACCTACCACAAGATTGTGTTGCCTTATTAAAGCTGGATGGGGAAGAAGGCTGGGATCCTTGGGATGTATGTGAGAGGAGAAATGGATTTCCATTACATGACAATAAACCCGCACTTTTTCCTCTGCCACTCTTTGACCTGATACTAAGAGACACTCAACACATCGGGAGCATGATTAAAAAGGAGGCTGGGAGGCAAGTTTGGGTTCATCACTTTTTCTTTCTTTTCTTTTTTTTCCTACACTGAAGAGCTGGTCCAAACACTCCAACTCTGTAATTGGCCAAGTCTCTTCACCTACAAAGTGTTTTTGGCACAGCCACTTATTGGACCCACCTCCATAACTTGCTGGTAACTGTATACACAGCCCACCAAGGGACTTTCCCCTTTCATGTGCGGCGGTTGCAATGAATCTCCTTTGGCAAATGCTTGCGTGGCTGCACAGTCTCACACCTGCCAGCACCAGGAAGTTCTAGAAAGAAAGACCTGGTGCCAGACATTCCTGTCAGGTGCTTGACTTCATCCAGTTCCTCATGCCCCTGGCCACTGGAGGTGTAAACTCC